>JAOYSI010033336.1:3924-93924 GCA_025775065.1 Hiodon alosoides
TTTTTAATTATTACAGTTATTTCCGATATACCGTAATTATAAAGTAGGATTAGTCATCTGAGCGTTTTAGGCAATCCATTCATATCCTTGACATGCTAAGCCAACAGTAAGAAATTACAGAAAATATTCATTTAGGCATTCAAAAAGGGATCATTATAATTCAGTGTTACAAGCCCTTAGTAATTTATTTAAATTTAAATGTATTTACTCTTCGCGTGTGCTTTTTAAGTTTTAAAACTCCAGATATGCTCTCCACTCTATTTTTACGCACGTGATATCATGGACACTAGAGATTACAGTACGACTATACTGTTTTGCATCTGCAAAAATCGACAATGTGCATATATTACACCAATAAAAAGGAGTAAAGAATATAATTTAAATCTAATTCATTTTCATCAGAAATGCTACATCACTCGTTTAGAACGCTGATTCTTGAATAAGAGTATAACATATAATTTATTTCAAACTAATCAGATAAATTCCAACATTATATGCTAAACCAAGCTAGTGTATCTGAGGTCTCTAGCGCGTTACATGATAATGATAAAGGTCATACTGAAATGGCAAAATACGACCGACAAACCGTAGTGTAACGTAACACTCACCTGAAATCGCTGTACGGATGAATAATCCAATTGCCTGCAGATTTTACCCGCTCTTGTTCCCTTTCCACCGCCTTTTGGCTTCCAAACATACGTAAAGAAAATTTATTAACTCCTGGCTGTAACATGCTACTAAACTGCCGGTGCATGAAACTAGCCTGGCTGCCCCTCTGTTCCACATCCTCGGACACGATCTGAGGTCCATCCTCGGACTTGAGGAACGTAACAGAATTCCTGGGCTGTTGGGACTGGGTCTGGGTCTGGCCTGGACCATGCACAGAAGAAGATGCTTTCCTACTCGGTGCGTTAGAGAAAGAAACCCTAGAGTCTTTTTTCTCAATAACACCGGTGGCAGCAGAAGCGGTGCCGGTGCTTCCAGTCTCGCCCCCCTGCCCCTGTACGAGAGAACCAGCGGGGGTTGGTGACCCGTCCATACTGATGTTCGTAGAATTACATGAAATTCGCTTATTTCCGTCCTCGGCTCCAGGAACTCCGCCACTCAGCTTTTCGTGCTTAGAGAGGACAGAACACAGGCTCACTGCAGCGGCTGAGTCTCTCCTGCATTCTCCGTTTTTGTTGCATTTCATGCCTATGATGGGAACCGCACTACCATCACCTGCCGTACTTGTAGCTACCACGTTCACCACTGCTCCCGTAGAGATGTCCTCGCCTCCTCTGTGTGTACCTCCACATATAGCGCCGTCTCCCTGGCAAATCGAAGAAGAGGTTGTGGCCGATGCAAAAGCAGCAGGTGCAGACCCCTCGCCTTGCAATAGGCAGAGCTCGTTGCTGGAGTTCTTTCTTGGTCTCGTCGCGACTCCCCCTCCTGGTGTAAAGTTCTTCATCCTGATACTGCCACCCCCTCCGCCGCCGCCGCCGCCGCTACTGCCACTGCCACCTGCTCGGCGCAATCTCGGTTGTTGGAATTTGAGCTCCTCTTCGCCGTCTTCCGCTTCATCCATGACAGCTTTACCTTCCGCGCCGAGTTTTAACCTCGAAGAGGGCTGGGCGCCTGCAGCAGCGGAGTCGAAAGCTGGGCAGCTCTTAATACTATCATTGCTAGCCACTGCCCCGGTAGTACTGCTATGGCTGCTGCTGCTGCTCCTTTTCTTTTTCATGGGAGCAGCAGAGCCCGGAGAAACCTCTTTTTTGTCCATGACATTGGGAAGATCAAAATTTGGCTTTAATTATCTTGAGGGAAAAACATAAAGAGAGAGAGAGGCGGAGGGGGAGGGCGCCATATAGGAAGCTGGAGACAGAGAGAGAGAGAGGGAGAGGGAGGGAGCGAGCGAGTGAGCGAGAGAGAGACAGAGACAGGGAGAAGGGGAAAACGCCAATAGACGTGACTTTTTTGCAAACCATTAACGGCATTCAAGTGTACTTCACAAGGTTAGGCAGGTACATACAGTGTTAGCCCTGCTAAATACCTGTTCACTGTCGGTTTCGTTAAGCAGAGGAATTACGACAGAAATAGTTGTCTGCATTTTTTTCCAAACATAACTTGCCATGTCTAAATAATAATTTAAATATTTGTACAGTAACGCATATATGTGTGTGTGTATATCACACACTGTATATAGGTGGCTAAATTACTATCTAATTTGTTTATGTGTGTGTGTGTGTCTGTGTGCGTGTGTGTGTGTGTATGTCTATAAACTATATAAGTCAAGCGTTAATATAAACTGATATGTTTTAATTTAGTATAATATGCTGTTGTTTCAATAATGACATCACTTACAGGTGTTTAGAATGCCAAATTCAGAAGACCCACCCATCAGTGGTGCTAGTGAAATCAAACGATTCACCTGGTGCCCTCTAGCGTTGAGAGGAAACAAGTCATTGCTCGGTGAGCTGATCTGTAACCTTCATCATTTCCTCATTTCTTTAATTTCTTTTTTTTCGGAGTGGTCAAGACAAGCCAAGGGTGACATTACTTTAACAGTGGGTTAGTACAACTTTACTAGTTAGAATACATACAATATTAATTTGGCCAGCATCGAGTGCGGCCCTAGCCTGAAGGTCTTCAATATCAAGATGTTGGGTGTTTTACTATGGAAGACTATTATGAAATCTACATGCTGTCAGAAATGGGTATTGTCTCGATACACAGTGAGATTTTGACAAATATCTGTGCAGAGAATTTGCCTTGGTCTTTGTTTTTTTCTTCTTCTTTGAAAAATGTATTGAATGTCAGGGCTGAGTAAAAAATTACAAGATTTTTCACAAGGGGGGAAGAAATCGCATTAAAACCATCACTAACGTGCCTAAAGTTCGTGAGCTGGGACCAATGAGCATCACTTCTGATTTGACACAATTTACTTTGCAAGGTCAATAAACTAACATTGTTTGACTAAACATTATTCAAGATTATTATAAGACAGGATGCCTCTCAAGGTTTTTTCCTTGCCACCGTTGCGAGGCATGCTTACTGGGGATCCCGGCCTCAGAAAAATTTGTGCTATTGTCTCCATGAAGCGTCTTTGTGACATGAAACAAGAAAGAAAGTGCTATACAAAAATAAATTGTCTTCAGCCCCACAAGTGCCCACATATAAAAATCAGACAAATGCAGGTATACATACCTGGTCATTGTAAATAACCGAGTCGTCGTTTAAAACCCGCATCTCCCAAATGATATTAGCTTTAGTTATTCCTATATTACTTAATGCAGAATTTTATACTTGAGTTGGTTGTCACAAAGAGTTTAATAAAAGATTTAAGGGGTAGGCATTTGTTTCTCCACAGACCTCAAAGTTGGCAAGCATCCTAAACGTGTCTGTTATTTTACATTTCCTGCCTCATAAGCTAAATTAAATAAACTCAACCCCCACAGGAACTTCCTCCAAAGCAATAAATGCGTTTTGTTTTGATATGTACCCATGCAGGGTTATTCAAAAGGCAGTCGCACATAACACTGGCTTCCTCTAATCCCACACTATTGATTTAGATAGCGCCATCATAGGCAAAAATCACATCGGCTCACAAAAAAAACAATTTTTTTTTTTTTTTAAATGAGCGGAGATAGGGAAACTCAAGTGAGGGGACAAAAAGTAAAATATATGCAAAACTGAATGCTGTCCATTACAAAGATAAGCAAAGCTAGTCACATAAAACATCAGCAGCACTTTACTTGTTGGTTTATATACCGTTTATTTTTCAGTGCCTTACAAGCTTTTAAACTCAAGTCGTACAGTCACAACCTTAACTACAAATCAGCAGGGCTAAAAAAAAGATTTTATTAGTCTTAAAATTCATATAGGTTTTGACACCTTATGCACTTTTTAAAGTGTACCCCCCACCCATTCCCAATAATAAAGCCATTACACCCCTTTAAGCATCAAACCCTTCAATGGAGCCAGTCTGATTTGGCATTGAGCAATAGCACCGTACAATGTACAGCAGAGGAGCTCCAATTTATCCAAAGGTTTAAAAAACAGTATCAAATAAAAAAATTTAAAATAATAGCACAAACGTAAATGCAGCACTGTTAAAAAAGGCTTTGTGAAAATTAAATTCAATTACAAAAGGCTGTCGTAACAATAAACCCTGTCTGCTTGTGCGACCAGCATTTACACGCTATAAAAACATTTGGTCAGCTGAAACATTTCTGGGTTTCAAGCTCAGACTTTGGCTATAGGGGCTGGGTATAAGTAGACTAGACAAAGATATGTGGATACAGGAGGACAAAAACGCTGCATAAATATTTTCCTTCATCAACACGCCAATTGTCAAAATACAAGGTAAACTGTTCGGAAACAGGTTTCTGTTGCAGGCAACAGAGCCACATCAACAAAGAAACAGTAAAGATAAAACAAATGAATGGGGGGGGGGGGGGAACTTCACTCCAAGAGATCCACCGGCAACCATAAAAATCCCACAGAATATTTAGAAATAATTACAATAAAGCACACTAGATCAAAAGCAACCGACGATGCTTTGCACCACTTTGAAGTCCCGGGTCATTTCATCAGCAGAGAGGACACTCGGCCATCGTGTTCGGCACACTCCGCTGCCATTCAATTACCCTAAAAAACAGAAAATGAAAAACTTACACCGCGTACCTTCGCATAATGAACCATTCAGTTGCGTGAACATGGAAGCAGCACAGGGGCAACAGTCCCGCCCTTTACAGCAGCCACACACAACCTTTATATCAGCTCTCAAGTGTACAAAAACGCTGAAAAAATACTGACCACTTTCCTCCTCTCAGTTAGAGTTCCTTTGCCGGATGTTTTTGTCATCGTGGTTGGTGGCAGACTCGCCCTTCCTGAAAGAGACATGAATTCCGGATTACCCCATAAAAAGTGAAGAAAGGGGAAAGTGAGGGCAAATCATCTGAATGTTTGACTTACAGAGGGGCAGCTCCTGAATCCTCATCTGAAGGGGCCGGCGACAGGGCATACGCGGGGGAGGGAATGTAATCGATTTGTTAGGCACAATAATGAAGTTTAATCAAAACATGGCATATGCTTAAAATTCTGCAGGGAGAAAGGCTGATGTAAAATCTCGAACAGAGAACACACCCTAACCCCTTTCACACACTGACCTTTAGCTTCACATCTTAAATTTACGACAAAACTAATATCTGTACATTATAAGATTGCTACCAATCGGTACCTCTAGATCCCTTCTACAACACTGCCATGGCAAAATAGGGCATTCAAGTATAAACTCAACAACTCTGGCGGGATTCAACTGGAAACCATGCAAAAACTAAAACCAAAACATTGAACATCTTATAGCATGGTAGCAGAAGGCTAAAGGAAGCCAGGTGTGAGGAAAGATAGTGGAAGGTGGACCAACAGATCCCTTATGATGCAACTCCCCCTCAAACAAATCAAGCCATGTGTATCAGAAGACAAGAAGGTTTTCATGCATTTGCATTTTTGGAGGCATTTTAACATGCAAGAATGCCTTTACTTGGGTAGGGGGGAGATTTATGCTCATTTGAAACTAATCTATACAGTCCCATGTCAGACTTAACCCTTTCACTGGTAATGCAAAACAGGTAATGACATTGGGTAACGCATCTTGCAGAAGTAAGGAAATGTGTTAAGACAAGTCGGCACAACTAGTTAAAACAAATACAAGTGAAAAGTACCTAGTCAAGAAAAAGCAGTGCATTAACATTCCAGAAAAACACTTCAGTCTGACATGCAGTTCTGTAAACTTACCAATAGGTAAAAAAAGCAGCAGAAAACGACAAAATAATAGTAAATAAAAGGCTAAAACATATCACCAGAAAAAGGGCAACAACCAAACCTATAACTGAGACAGTTTAGAGATAGGCCACCTTTCCACTAGTGCCACACAACCACCCATTTTCCAGTTCCCTCTGTAATGCGAATTTCTTGCCCAAACAGTCCCACCCTCCATTCAGCTTTCTACTGCATATTTTTACTTCAACAAAACAAAAGTAAGAACCAGGAAATGTCTACCACCCAATGAGTGCCTGCTTAATTCTGTTTGACAATGTTTTACATCCTTTGTTACATTAAAACACCACTAGATGGCCCTACCAAAATACAACTTGATTACACTGGGAGTGCAAGGGCTTCGTAAACAATAGTTAAACTAAACTAAAACCTGAAAAGGAAAAATAAAACGCATAGTACAGCAACACATACAACCTGGTTTAAATTTCTTCAGTACAACCCCTTTACCCAATAAGGTGTTCAGGGCACCACATACCGTCACTGATCTCATCAGGCTTTCTCCTCTTCTCGTAGATGAAGATGATGGTGATGAGAACAATCACCTCAGCCACGATGCCCAGGAAGGGCCACAGTGCAGCCAACCTGCTGCGAACTCGCAGTTGGATGGTGTCGTTCGCAGAGCCAAACTGATTTACCCCATAACACATGTATTTGCCATCGTCCTTCTCTATGTCCAGATTAAGGATATACAGAGAGGTCTTATTTGCAGTGCTTTTTATCTCATATTTCTCCGTCATGTTGAAGGAAATCTGAGAGATGGGGGGGGGGGGGGAAACAGTACAAAATTGAGACCCTAGATATGATCTGAAGTGGGAACTTGAAAAGCGTTGGTTTTGGCAGTGATCAATGTTTCAAACCAATAATGCTGAGGACGACTTTAGAGAAACATTCAATCATGGCCGATTCTAGATGGATACATTTTCCATTAACATGTCCTATAAAAACATTGTGGTTATCACGGAACCAGCATCCTGCACTGCCTGTAATATAATTCATACCATCCCCTTAATTAACATGAGTTAATGAAAGGTGCAACTTAGTAAACCTGCATAAGTACACATTATCACAATTTCAGCAAAGCATCAAGTCACACACAGAATTGATCATTTTGTTTGAAATAACAAATATCCCCATACCCTTTCCTGCATATCATCGTCAAGCTTGTACCACACCCAGTCCGTGGGCAGCGGGTAGCTACGGCTCACGCAGACCAGCAGCCCCTTGTCATTCTCGTTTCCATGTTCAGAGTGCTTGATGGCGGAAACGTGAGGAGCAGCTGCAGAGAGACATTAAGACTCATCAGGAGACTGGTTCTGCGGCAGACACACTCGCCATCATTACCAACAGCGGCTAAAAGTCAAAGCCTTCCACAGCACAGTTATAAAACTAAAACAACCATGCTCATTTTCAGGGACCTCCAACGATGGGATTTTTCCCCAGCATGTTTATCAGTGCAAAGCCTTTAATAACATTTATCAATTCAAATACCTTATTTTCAGTCATCCAATAACTTGCTATACGTAAATAACATCAACCTTAAAATAACAGGGAGAGTGTAAAACTTACTTTTGACGTCGATTGTCTTATTAAACGCAGTAGAAGACGTCTGAAAGACACAGGCATATATACCTCCAGACTCTGAATCAATATTTTCCAACCTAAGTGGAAAAAATAAATATACATTTAATATAATCGATCATAAATAAGTTTTGATACATGCCAATCAAGTCTTAGTTACAGGGCTAGGACAGGGGAAAGAATACCACACACTCATCAGGCAAAACACAGCTTCAGTATAACAACCAACGTAATTATACCCTTATCACTTATTTAGCACTGGGTCTCAGTCCAAAAGCGAGCACCTTTACCAACCGAACCACTCGGAAGACTGAAGCTCGAACACGGGTCCGCTGGAAAGTGTGGAGCTAAAATGATATACTTCAACACGTTCTTAATTACCACAAACAACAGAATGCTTAACCTTCTTGAAGTGAGCTTTGGGAAAAATCTGAAGCTGAAATGCAAACAGCTCACAGACTACCTTCGAAAAGTAATGCTTTCCACATAACATTCACGCCCTTCAAAAAATTTAAGATAAGTTTCCCAGGAAACAAAGACATTGAACAGCAAGTGAGTGCATTACATACTTATACTCTGTATGTAAAGCTGGGGTCTCCACCTTCGTCTTGTCAATCACCTTCCCATTTCTGGTCCAGTAATGACTTTCAACAGATGTCGGCGGATTAGTGAAGTTGCAGGTGAGAATTGCAGAGGTCACATTGCTCACCTCAGCTGGTGTAGCCACAATGTCACCTGTATCCACACGTCAATGAAACACAGGCATCAGAACAAAAGTAGGTACATTTTAAAAGACTCAAGCGCACTGTAACAACTATATCATATTCTGGAGAGTATTCACATGGACTTGGAGGGGAAGTAAAGGACTGAGCTAAGAGGAGCTGGTGAGGTAAAGAGTGGAATACAAGCAGAAGCAGCCACCAAACGAATGCAATCAGGTTGAAGGAACTGGCAGATGACTTTAAAAAGTTCCTACAATACATGTCAGGATTTCTCATCATGGGATGTGGGGTGGGGTTAAACTACTACTAAACTTCCCAGGACTCTAGCACTAAAAGAGATTAACATTTAGTCAAAATGTTGACTATAAACTTGGTGTGGAAAAAGGTATCAGCAGAACTGGCTCTGGCACCTTTAACAGTTACGTTTCAATAAAGCCATCCTGACAGCAAGCGGGAAAATGCTCTACCAGTATTTTCAGGAGAAAGGGGGTAATGGGGGACATCGGCCAAGGATGGGTAGGAATATAATATATATACTTATAATATAAGAAACGCTCACCGTCCCGTTTAAAAATTTAAAAAAAAATTTTTTAAAGCCTGACTGATGAGACCTCCCATTGCAACCAAAAACAACGTTAGCATGAGAGCCGTTTCACTTGACTTGAGTAATGCTTCTTCAGGATTTATTCATAGTATTAGTACAGTTGATTAGTGATATTACTGTGGTTGTTACTGGTAAATGCATAGGCAAGCAAAAAGAGAAAAGAAAATGAATTAGAAAATTTTACATAAATATAATGAAAATGTAAGCACAATTTAGCAAATAGGATCTAAATAGGTATTGTTCAATGCACTTCACATTTTCCTGAAAACGTTTTGTAAAAATAAAGTAAGACAAAACAAGAACAAACCTATTACAAAAAGAACAAATTAAGAAACTTGAACACAAGCATTTGATTTATACAGAATTGCAGGTTCCTCATTTACTGATGGGCTAAGAAAACCTTCTGGTTCTGAGCAACGTCAAACCGGATACCTTCAAAGTAAACTACCTTTTCTTAATGTTATTTACAAGCACCCGTCTGTAGATATATTGGGGCGACTACAACCGTTTCAAAAATCGAAAGAGCCTTAACATTAGAAACGGCTAAATATATAGCAAGTATGACAGAAGAAAAAAAAAAAAAATCCTAGTTGCAACATAACCACTGAGGGCTTTGTGATGACCGTCTTTCCTGACCCTCCCCTCTCACATTTGAGACAGTAAAGGAGAGAAATTGCTAAACTGGTTTCGTAAACATGTTTGTCTCCCCTCCGTGGTCAAACGAGTACTCCAAGTCCGATTTTGAGATAGCGTGGACTTTGTTACACTTTAAAAATTGTTACAATATGTAATACTTCACTGGCAAGACAACATAACAGTCGGCCTACAAAAACACAACATACGCAACTTTAATAACTGAAGCGTTCGCTAAAACCCAATGAACGGGTCATTTTAATGAATAAATGTGCAGCTAATTTTGAAGTATCTGCCACCGTAAGCGATTTAACTCATTTTGTATCCATTTTAAAAAATAACTAAATCAGACCAGATTAATTAGTTATAATCTCAAAAATTACGTTAACACGGCTTTCCAATGAGTTCCCCCCCCCCGACCAATAGGTATAAAAACATTTATTTCTAGCTACTACCCTTTTAACATTACGTTCCATGTCGGCATTCTTGAAATATCAAGCCGATAACAAGCTTGTTACTGCTGCCATTTTGACCGGCTCGTGTCTCTTAGCCTAGTCACCCAACAGTAGTTTCTAACAAGTCGAGTACCTTAATTAGTATCACATAGCTAATTGGTCTACATAACAGTCATAACATTCAATATCGTCGCCAAAGAACATATTTGTGAGTATTTTAACATTTAAAATGAAAATTCGTAGACGTCAACGGCCAGGTAGCATGTCAATTTCCCTAGCGTCACTTAACATTAAATAACCACCGCTACCGTAAGATCCAGTCCCAGCAATAATAATAATAATAATAATAATAATAATAATGAAATATATGAAAGTCCTAACTGGGGAAAAATACGTGAACACTATAAAATATATATTGTTTGCTTGCTTAATAGATGTAGTAATAAAATCTTACCTGAGACACTAGCTGTGTAAAAACACGCTAAAACAGAAGCAAGACCCAATATTAAATTCATATTTAGGCTTTACTTCTAAATTGTAGTCGCCTAATTGTCGGTCGTGTCGGTTGTTGGCGTGCCTAAAATGCCTTTATAACGACCCAACAAAATTGGTAAACCTCAAACAGCAGCCACCAATTGCTTACTCCTAGCTCCAGCTGCCTCAGCTAACGCATCTAGTCGTTCTACGTCCGACGCGTGAAGGAGCACGTACGCGTCCTTTTTCCCAAGCCTTACAAAACCACGCCTACACGTATAAAGGAATTTGGAAAACTGCTCTATACGGCTAGGTACAGGTCCGCTCATTTATTCGTGCAGCATTATTTTTGTGATTAAACCGAAACGTAATTTTGTCGTATGAATCGATCATATCCAGTGTGAGATTCCTGTATATTCCTGTATATTCTCCTTTCGAGGCTTTGGAAGACCTATTGAAATCGCGTTATCTCAGAACATATTCTTGGTGTTGCCCAACCTGGCAACACTTAATTTGCGGCAAATTATTACAAGATGGGCCACTGTTTTTTTACCCCAGTCTTGAGCTTTACGTAAATATCTGTCTCTGACATGCATAGAGGGTAAAATAAACTCTTGCTCTCGGTATTGTAAAAAAACACAATTTAAATGTCACAGGAGTAATACAGTTAGCTGAACAACGACCGAAAAGCACAAAAAGCAAACTCTTCAAATTATCTTGTTGTTGGAATGCTCGTTGAAGCAATCGGAAACTTTAAAATAGTTTCTGTGTGCTGTGAAGACTGCAAACTGCTCAGACAATAACTTTCTCTGGCCCCACTCCAACATTCAAAGGTGACGAGACAGCAGACTTTCAACACGGAATTGCTGACTAACTGCTGTGCATCAAACAACATTGCCTTGTTAATAATATCTTCTGGGGAGGCCTGACCTAGTGGAAAGAGATGGACTCTGTCAGAGCTTCTTTTATCTCAACAAAAAGTGAATAGTCTAATTGGCTGAAAGATAATAAATAATTAAACGCCATTACAAATTGTAATAATTCTACAAGATAATTATTTATTAATTAAAGCCCCACTAACTCTTTGCAAAATGCATCTAATTGTACAAACTTGGTTATTTTGGAAATTAGGCATGCTTTTTAACCCCGTCTGACAAGTGAAAGAAACTACTTGGAAACTTTAAAAATATAACGTATTATAGTTAATGGCTTTATGTTTAGAATGTGGTCCATTGTTCTTTTTGCTCTGCTTGATCAAAAGTAGCTCTTGTTTGTCTTTGTCGCCAATTGTTCTGGAATCTATCCTTGACTGTTCCGGGCCACACTTTGTAGTCCCTCTCCCTGGCCCTGGAACCAGCGTGAGTTGTTTTTTACATACAACAGTACAGACTGGTCTTAACTTCCAGGGCTCTGTTATGTTTATCAGCCCAGGATACAGCTGTGAGTATTTTTCCTTCTCTGATGCTTATATACTTTAAAGCATTGATAAAAAAAACTATTCAAACTTTTACACACAGTAGAAATACACAGCCCTGATCAAACAGGTGATCCTGACTGTTCACTGGGTACTGTCCACCTTTAGCACCGTCTCGGTTAGTAAAACTTTGGTTAGTTAATTATCAATTTAGCTGACCTTCAGAAAATTGAGCTAGCGTCGTGTTTTCCAGTAATGTCAACATGCTAATTTTGATTCGTATAGTAGAGCACAAAAAATGAATAGTCACATATTTACGGTCAAAAGAATGGCCCATATCAAATTGTGAGTTCTTCAATAAAATCTGTAAACCATCAGCATACAGTTTTTAATCAATTCACTGTCTTATGCCTGATTTAAATTTGTCACTGTTTAGGTGTCCCACCAGACTTTGGAAAAGGTTTTAAATATCACCCGGCAGTCCTAAAGGTGTAACTTAAACAAACTCAGCAGGGAAGTATAACCATAATATGCATTCATAAACAATCAGTCCCACCTTCCATTGTGATTCAGAAATGTTCTTATCTTGTTGTTTCAGTTTGATAGCATTAAACCCATGGGAGTAACCCCGCAGGGCCGTTTTAACATCAATCAGTTCCCGTTTAGCCCTGCACACTTCAGTTACTGCTGAGGTTTTCTTAAAAGATAAAGCCTTCTATTCATACCTTTTTGTTTTGGAAAGTTCATGAATTATAGGATTGTCATTTCCATTTATTCCAGTTAGTAATGAAGCCCCCCCCCCCCCTTTTTAAGCTTTTGCTCTTAATATATGCCATGGACTATATGGCTTGGATTGAACCAAGAGCCAGAGGTTAACCTCCTACAGTTGTGTAGCATTGTTTTTACCAAATAGATACGTGCTCAGAGTTAAAAACAGAAAGCAGAGTGAGAGTAAATGTTTAATATGGTACGTGGAAAGACACTAAGTTTCTTCCCTTTAGGCTAAGAACTGAGAAGGGCATTAACATAGATTATCTCTTCTATGGAATAAATTTGTATAATTGTATATAATTTAAAGTACACATATATGTATCACTTGGTCAAGTTTATATATTACATCCAGTTCAAATAAACAATAACTATGAGCAGCAATATAGGAGTCACTCTGTAACGATAGAACTTTAAACATTATGTCAGGAGCAACAATCACCTACAAATCACTGCAATGCAATGAATCCTCATATGGAATTGGGTTGGGTGGCATTGAATTGGGTTTATACACTGTTCAAATACACAGTTTAGTTTGTCGTTTGGATTTCTGATGTGACCTTGGAGAAAGGAACCTGAAACTCACAGGCGGCGGTTGCGCAGTTAAAATTATATCAAGTTCAGCCCTCACTTTCTTAAGACAATGCTAAGCGACCTTGACCATAACACTTGTTATGCTAATTTTTTATAAAAGTGAACTGAGGCCTGAATCTTACGGTTTTAATTGATGTCAAATATATCACTTTAAATTTTGCTAGCCCATTCTCAGCTAAGAAACTATGCCTCAGCAATAACTTTAATGATCCAAGATATAAGAATAATTTCTAGTAAAATATAAACCTTAGCTTTTCTGCCATCTTCTGGTGAGATGGGAATACTGTAATCCACAAAAGAAAGGATTTTAGTACAATTGAGTATTTGAATGCCTATAAGGCAGGTTAACTCTATGTAATATATATGAATATGTATATTCACATTAGTACTGGTGAGGCGATCAAACAATTATGAAACATATTGCCTAATTTTATGTGTTACTTTTTCTCATTTTAATTTTAGAAAATATTCAGATCACAGTTAATAAGGTTTTTTTTTTTAATTTCCACATTATATAATGCATGAGACAGAATTAAAATGTATTACGTTTCTGTAATTAAAAAAAAAAAAACTTTAAAAATATTATTGAGGATGATGAGGAATACTTCCTTGGTCGCCCCTGCAGGTGGTTACTGCAACACTACAAGTCCCACTGTCCTTAGCATGGCCTCAGGGTGTTCACACGCTACACCTATACATGATTCATCTATTCCCATCTATGCATATACTTTTACATTTAATGTATGTGCAAGACTGTGTACATGGCTCAGGTAGTGAATTGTGAGGAAAGTAGACGGACAACATTTTAATTTCACAATTAGCCAGCATAGTTATTTAAAGTAAAAGGAATTTCCAGAAAAAGCAAGTACCATGCCAATGGAAAAATAAAAAATTGTTATAAAAACAACTACATAACTGTGATGAATAAACACTACACTTGTCTCACCTGACCCCTTTTCCTTCAGGCAGCTCTAGGGGCGCACTGTACCATAACCTGCATGGTAACGGTATGTCTATGTCATGACAGTAGATTTTGAACACACTTCCACTGCCCATCTTTAATCATACTGCTGTCCCTTATTTTTGTGTCAATAGCTAAATTCTTTAATCATGGATCAAAATTTGAAAAAAAAAAAAAAAAAAAGGTAAATAGAGGTTCTAAAAACTATTAGAATAAGATTAAGTACAAAACCCAGAATCTACTCAGTATGTACGTAAAAAGAAAATACTGAGTGTGGAAATCGGTCAAGTACTGCAATTACATTTTTTAGATCTATTTAGTAAAATATCTAATGAAAAAAGTAGGGAGCAAGGACACTGGCAGTTCTCCATTCTTTTAGCAGTTTGGCATTTATCCTTGTCCACGTCTGAGAATACGAAAGAAATCAAAACCCCACTAAGGGATGATAGAATACCTTTTTTGACAGACCAGACTACCTTTCAATGCAATACCTGCTTTTAACAGGAATACCTGGGAAAAACGGTTTAGTTCGTACACACACACACACACACACACACAGAGAGAGAGAGAGAGAGAACTTCATAAATCATTTGGCTGTACAGAGGCAGAGATATTTTTAAATATCAATATGTACACATTTATTTTTTTACCTTTGCCACTAAACAGCTGTACAGTCAAAAGACAACTTTAAAAAAAATTATATTTCCACCTTCAGCGTCTGAGAGCGAAAACAGGTGGAGATTGGCTCATTTAATAGAGTTCAGCTATTCTGTTGATTTTAATGGAGCCTCCATTGGCTCGTCCGTGTCCTCCTTTGGCTCCAAATCGATCGACACAACGGTCCATGCAGCCAAACCCTGCTCACGGGGAATACGACGTTGGGAGTCAGACGTTCACTCTTTGGGGGGGGGGGGGGTCACATTAAAAAGGGAAGCATTAATACATTTCACATTGTCCGCTTGAAGCAATCTCCCAGTGGGGCCCGTGGATAAGCGAGGCGATGGCCGCTTCTCGCCAGCCGCGCAAAAACGTGGTGTCACTGGCATTGTGGGTGGTGCGGAGGATGGCGGGGGAGGGGCTTATGGATTGTTGGAGCTGTTCTCGTTGCTGGGGGAGCTGGAGGAGGACGAGGAGGAGGAGGAGGAGGGAGGGGAGAAGCTCATCCCTGACAGGCCCGGGGGGTTTGTGGCTGTGTTCTGTCCACTTAGGCTTTTCCGGCACACGGGGCACGTGTCGTGCTTTGGCACAGAGGGACACAGAAAGGAGAACAATCAGTCACAGAGCCTCAGTCAGCTCAGTGATCTTCACTAAAACACACACGTTACAGTTGACTCAAGTATGCCATGTTAACTACGCCAAAGTGGCTCATAATGACTTACAACAAAATAGGCTTACCTGTTCCAGCCAAGGAACAATACAATCATTGTGAAACAAGTGATTGCATGGAAGTTGCCTGACGCTCTCTCCCATGCTATAGTCATCTTTACACACAGAGCATTCTAGAGCAGAACCTGGAACAAAGCAGGGGAACACTAAGAAACAAAAAACATTTAACTGCAGCAGATACCCACCCCAAAACTCAAGGGTGATCTAATCTGGTCCTCATGAGTAGCCCCAGAGCAGCATCTGCTCGTTTCTGAGTTACCTCTCCCCAAGCATCTAGCCTAGCCACTGCAGCTGGGAATGTTTTTAAAAGACAAATCCCATTAAACATTAGATACAAGACACACAAGTTTGCAGAAAGACGCACACTGACAATACATACAGCAGGCCGTATGGCCAGAGACCAGTCCCCAGTCCAAAGTTTAATCCGGTGGACTCACCTACGTGTTCCTCTGTGATCTGGATTGTGGGCAGGTTTTTGATCTTCTCCCTGTCTGCTGGTGGTGGTCCAGTGTTCTCAAACTGATTTAATAACTGAAAAAGAGGATCAAAGTTAAATATTGGCAATAGCAATTCACGACTTTTGCAACTGGAACTTAATCACAAAATAAATGTTTTTTTTTTTTTTTTTTACCTGGGTGATGATTGAATCAAGTCCATTGGCACCCCATGCATAGTCCATTGGGTTTGAGTGCAGCACACCCCTTTAAAAATAGGTCTTAGTAAGCATAATTCTAAAACATTGTTTACCAGGAATGTATTTTCACAACAGTGGTCAAACAATGCAACGTGTAGCCGATGGGCCAATCCCGTACTTACCAGGGTCCCATGCCTATGTTTGGCATTACAGTCGGGGCAATAATTCCATTCACCAGCTGCTGAATAATTCTACATGGGACACAAAACACTCTGCATCAACCCCAAGGAGAGAAAGCATTCCAAAGTAATATGCACATTTTTATTTTGTGGAGATTGCCAATAAGCAAAAGGTTGCAAAAAACATTTGCTACAAATACAGATATACAGCCCCGCCATTAGCGAGACTACCACAACAGTTTTCTAACCCAAAAAAGGAATATCAGAGGCAAACCAGCACGAGGTCCAGGGCACTGGTTTACTGACTTTATATGAGCGCTTATTAGCCTTTCGTAATGTAGTAGCCATTGTCGCGAGTTCCCTTCCCAGATCAAGAGGGTGATGGACACAAGGTGTCTACCATAGCGGGTAGGTAGTGGGGGTTGAGGAGATTCACACAGTGATGATCTTACCCTTCTAGCGTAGGAACCCCCTCTGGCCTTCCCATCTGCCGACGGGGGTTATGGCGGCCCCGCGGTTGCCTAGTGCCGTACCGCTGCCGGGATGGGAATTCCCGTTCTTGCTGGTCCTCTGCCTGTCGATGTTCCTCGGGCAGTATGCCCGCGCCAAGGTCGAAGCCCTCATCGAAGATCCCCAGAGCAAACTGGCCATAGCCAGGGGGGAATGTAAACAGCTGCTGGTCCACATTCTGAAAGGGAAACATACATAACACCCATATCATATGACAAATACACACACACACCTATATTGTCAATGGACTGTCAGCAGTTACCCTTTAACAAATTTTTTTTTAAGTTTTAAGTTTGCTTAAAAAACTGACCAGTTCTTCAATGAATAAATTCAAAAGTAGAAAAGACGACAAAAAAGCACATCATTTATTTTTTAAAGCATATACTAAACATTTGTCACAGCTACCCAGTCCTGACATTAAGACTGAGGAGGAAGTGGCTGACAGCAACACACCTCGCTGGTTGAAAGTATGGCTCTCACAAACCTCAAACGGTTGCCGGCTCGGTTCACTGGAGGAGGTGACAGGCGTGGAACCGCTCTCGTTGCTAGTCAGACAAAGCGGACAACTCACAACACGATATTCAGCCCTTACAAATCCTGCAGTATAATGCATCACATTGAGTACACCAATGAGCATAAACTGCCCTTCACCTGATAGGCATCTGGTTTAGGCATGCATGTTATTTTCCACAGGTCTTATCCGTTGTTACCCTTACATTTTGTAATTTTATATTTTGCAACCAAGATTTCGTAATTGGTGAGCAATATACAAATTCAATATAAAAATGATAATCCTGCTACATATTATAATTGTCTTTGACATTAAGAATCATACCTTTGTTCTGGCAACTCCTCAATGAAGCCAGACTCACACCGTGGACATGTGTAGTCCTACATACACACATTTAAATAAAAAATAAAAAAACAAAAGGTTAAATATTATTTTTTTCAAATCACCAATATCAATCTCCCACTTTTGGTGCAAATCTGTGGCGTTAATCCCCCGCCTAAAGGAAGTATGGTTTAATCTGATTCCAAATATTATAAATGTCTGCAGGATCTGAAATTTCGGGCAGCAAAAAAAGGGAATAATTTGCTGATTTTGTGGAAACAAAAGTTTTATTTTCCATTTAAGTATGTAGGCCTTAGATCCTATTTGGGATTGCGGAAAAAATCTTGGTGGTCTAAAACGAGCTGTACTTTATCGAGATAAAACAAGCATGCAAGCTAAATAGGCCAGAGTAAAACTAGAATTGGATTTTTAGTAACTGAAAATTTCAGCGTTTATATACGTGCTTATAAAAGTAATGGCTGACTGTGATAACGAACCAGAAGAAAGCTATTTGTCAGTACTTCATTGTTAACTTTTTGGTAAAAGCAGATCGAATCACATTTTAGTTCTAATTGCTTTGTGCCAAATATAACTGAAATTCCAAATAAACGAAAAGCTACAGAGTCCTTTCCCCACACGAATGCTTGACAGCCGATTCTGGCTCAATTCACACCAGTGCCCTGGATGGCCCCACTAGGGTCTTAAGAAAAACCGACTCTTTCCCCCACCTCATCCTGTTGACTTAACCACTCAGGACGAATAAGGTGTGTACGGTTCAACATCAATAAAAATAAACGATCGATTGTTCCAAATCAATCGACTGGACGTTCAACAAATACTAAATCTGACATATAAGTTATAACGGAGTTTCCAAAGAATTACTTAAATTAATTAACATAGTCAAACTAATACGGCTGGTAGTGCGTTGCCAAAAAACCTAGCTGGCAAATCAACAAGACATGGCATTACTAACCAGCTCTTCATTACGTTATCGAGCAGGATCATGCATATAAATAAGGTAGCTCTCTAATATCGAATGATAATACACCCTATCATTTTACTGAGACCGTAACATTATTTTAGTCGTTGTATTTGCACATTTGTAGCACAGAAAATAGAAAACATAGCAATATAATACAATTAAGTAAAAAAATACCACAATACAATTCAAAGAACGCAGGCAAAAACTACAGGAACTAATGCGTTCATTAACCATAAAAGGTGACATTATAATATAAGCATATTTTTGACCGTACGATCCTTGGTGAGTACCTACCGGGAGACGAGGGCTGATCTCTGCTGAACATCGATGACAGAAAAACCGGTTGGGCCGTGGAGAAGCTTCCGCCATCTTCTAACTCACAGAGACAAAGTGTGTACGGATAGTGGGACGGGACAAAGGGATCCACACAGCGGAATATACGGAACGCTAAAAGCGCCCGATTGAGAGAACCGATAATCGTTCTAGTAAAAGGAATTTTTGTGAAAACTAATAATAACAGTGAAATTTTAAGACAGCTGAAATGTGTCACTGCTTGGTTTATTGGAAAAGATGGAGATAGCGGTGAGCTACCAACGGGATATCGTTACCATGATACTGAGTATAACCCAATGGTAGTACTTTATGAAAGCGTCAACATGTAAATTGCTTACACAACACCACCGCTGGAGGGCAGTCTTATGTCTTCAGATAATGCTTCGAGGTAAAAAAGTCACACTCCCTCCGTTTTACACATTCTCAATAGCTGGACCAAATAACTAAATCAATCAATCAATATATTTTTATAAAGCACTTTTCACATGTTTCCATGTCACAAAGACGCTTTACATACAGAGAAATACAATATGTCCCACGCCTGACCCGCCAAAAGCATTCCAGAAGCAACAGTGGCAAGGAAAAACTCCCTAGGCTGGTAGGAAGAAACCTTGAGAGGAACCCGGCTTAATGGGGTAGCCCATCCTCCGCTGGCCGGCATTAGGAGCTGTATTAAACAATCTAATGTCCATATTGTTTGGTGCTCTCCAGTCAAGGAGTTCCAAAATATTGGAATATTCAGAGGAGAGCGTTGGGGACCCAAATGGCTGGAGTCCAGTCTAATGGTCCACTGGTTGCTGTGGTGAAAGTAATGCAATCCTGCAGGATGCCTCACGTGATTGCTCGAAAGTGAGAGATAGCGCATTGTTAATGGTTACCTATGGAAGCAGGATGATCGAGTAATTTGAAGATTTTAAAAGTAAAACTTTGTGAGTGGTCAAAGCTACATATATCTATGGCAGCATACAAAGAGGGTGAGTGCTGGAAACAACACATGGTCATGAAGGTGGTCTGAACCCATCCCGCCCCACCACTAACTCACTTTTGATTTGCGCAAACTTTTTGTATTTACCGATGCACATCAGTTTTTTTCTCCAGGAATTAGTTAACAGGGGACAACAACTTTGTGAACTTGTGTAGGCTAAGATTGTGTTATTTCGTGGAATTTTGTGAGATGGAAGCCTGCTCTCCATTTCACTAGCCTTTAAATATCTCGCTCATCTTACTTTACCTATGAGCAGGCGCAGGGCAGCATCATATTAATTAATTTAAAGCAACTGAAGGACCCAGGTATCCAAATGAAAGACAAAAAACAGACAGGGCCCACACTAGTATAACAAACAAATTAACTGATTCAAATAATTTACAAATCATGTTATTTCCCTAAAAATGGGTAGTGAGTGGTTGTGATTAGTTTCTCTTTTTCTTTCATTGGCCTGGAAGTTGGTAAGCAGTGCACTGTACTGTCATGTAAATTCTCGCCTGAGGCATAGCTCCATAATAAACCAACAGACCAAAGGGAGCCATGGATGTAACTAGCATCCTTGCTCCCATCTCTAGAAATTTTAACATCTTCTCGCATCTGTTCCCCAGACTGTGCAGTTCACCTCACTGATGCACTACCACATGGCTGATGGTTCAGGTAATGATGGATGGCTAATATCTGAATGGCGACCAGCTGGTGGTAATTGGGCAGTTAGTGGTGAAGAGGTTAAAATTACCAGCGTGTAACCAAAAGATTGCTGGCTCAAGTATCCTTGTGTAACCTTCAAGGATAACTAGAATTGGTATGCTGTGCAAGAAACAAATAATGTAATTTAATGACCCTAATCAGTGCCAGCATTCTTTTAAATACCACACATAGGTCCAATATGATAAAATAAAACCACAAAATTGATGCTGTGTTTGGTCCTATTACTTACATGACAAACTTTTTGTAAAGTTTATCAACTCTACTTTAGCAATATCTAGTAATAGCACCCATATAGAAAATAGAAAATAAACTATTAATATACTGAAGTAATAATAAAATAACTTTCAATAAGAAACTTTGATTCATTTCTGAGCTGTAATTCAGGGCAAATTGGGAAAGCTTAAATGTATAATAGTTTTATTAGTTTTATTGATAAGTGGGCATAGGCCTGCAGTAAACCGCATGTGCCTCCCAGTCAAACAGCTTGAGATAATTTCTTTGGGCTTAATTTGTCTCCAACAAGCTATTACATTAAGACTCTTTCTCTTGCAGATATCTCCAAAGCAGAAAGTTACAGGCAATTGCAGAAACAGGAAGCCTCAATTAATGGTCTGGAGAGACAGATGTTCACCATGAGATGGATAGGGGAATAAAGTGAGAAAACATATTCGGATAAAACACCAGAAACTGATAATGATCAAACAATAGTATTTCTTAGTGACTTTGTTTAGAATTAAATTAAATTAATAAAGTTCCGCTCTCCAAACCAGTAGTTCTTTATTATATCATTAACAAATGGAAGCTGCAAAGAGCATTGGAAATTGCCTGTATCCTCAGTACATAAATGTAGTCACGTGTCATTGTGTCGCACTCTAAAATTACAATACACCAAATAAGCTAAAAACTACTATAGCTTCACTTCATTGTTCAGATGCAAGTTGTATATGAAACTACACCTGAGGAATGAGAGGAGGGGGTGTATGGATATACGCCAGAGGAATTCTACTCCAATAAGTGGCGCGGCACGCTTGCCGCAAGTCCTGTAGACGGCGTTTTTTTCTCTGGGTCTAGAAATGGACTCGGCTGTCAAACACTGTCCGTCCCACCATTACTACTGGCTAAAACATCGCCCATCCCAGCAGCATAATACTGGCTAGCCAAATATTTATATAGAGGCGGTACGGGATCAGTTACTACACATTCATTCAAAGCGAGAGTTGGTGTCAGCAACTCGTCTACCCGGGCCGAAACTTTTTCTTGGCCACTGATAGAACATCAGACTCTTCAAAGCGCGACTTACGAGTTGTAAAAATTAGCATTAAAAGTTTAGAAACTTAACATTTGACCACAACAAAAATAGCTTCTCTTTACTCTAGCATTTCGTGCAATATTTAGCAACATGAGTTCTTTATGTGCACTTAATATAATACTTGTCATCATTGGACGATATACGGCGAATGGTGAGTATTACCTGCCTCCAACAAGTATTTATCTAAGTGTTAAAATTTAAAATCTTTTTAACATGTCAATATATTTATTTTTTTAGTAGTTTAGTAGTAGAAATGTACATGTGCTGGTGTACAAGAATATTGAATATATTATAGACTACCGTTTTGACCTACTCTGTTGGTACGAAAAGGTTTATATGCACGTGTAAATTTGATAAGAAACCAACAGTTTGACAGCAATCAACATTAAATTAGAAAAAAAAAACATCTGGAATTTGATTGTTGAAAAAATTGACATTACGTCGCGTAGTTTAGGCTTATATCTGAATATAAGACGTACCATTTTAAAATCAACTAGGCAAAGAGATTCATGTAAATTCAATTTTAATAAAATGTTACACCTCACAGTGAAAATGCAATTATTCGTACAAAAATAAGCGATACTTTTTTCTTTTAAATAATAAAGTTAAGCGTTAGGTGTGCCAAAATTTGAAAATTAAAATTAGGAACAGAAAAAAAGTGTGTGTGTTTATAAACTTCATGATTAAAGTACATTTGAGCCTGAGATGGTAGTCAAAACTTGGTCAATTATGAGATGTTAGTGTACGGTTCTGTGGTATCCTTTGATAATGTAGATGCAATGACTTAGGGTTTTAGTTCTCATAAACACTGAAATCTTTCGTAGGTGTGAATTTGTTGGGATTATGATGTAGACTGTACCAACAAATATTTTTACATCATTCTTAAAGATTTCTTGAGAGAGATTTGTGTGAGTTCAGCACTGGTTAAAAGTGATGATAGTGATGATAGTGATGGATCAATTAAACAGTGGGCCTCTTGGGTTCACATACACACACATAGTTTCTTGGCAGAGGCTCTTATCAACTTGCATAGCTTACAATTGATGTATTTATACAGCTGGATATTGGCTGGAGGATGTTAGGTACAACAGCTGTGTCCCTCCTTGGATGTTAGCCTGCAACCTACTACTGAAGTATCTGCACCTGTCACCAGGGCTGCTCTGTTTACTTTATAGAAAAGTGATGCTGTGAGGTCCAGCCGTGATTGTAGCTACATTCTCTTCCCTGTGATATGGTGTGTTGTGTGTCGTTGCCGGGGCCCAGCTGGGATGTGCTGGCTGCAGCAGAGTCGGGAGCCGCGCTGCGCCATGGTCCTGATGCGGGGGGTGAGCTACGAGGAGTGCTGTGGCGGGGGCAGCCTGGACACCGCCTGGTCCAACAGCAGCCTTCCCGTCAATGAGGTCAGCCTGTTAGGCTTTCTGGGGATCGTGCCCTGCAAGCCTTGTAAAGGTAAACCCCTTCTCACACCAGCTTCCCCTAATCAATTGGCTTGATCTGAAACTATGAAGCGACTTGTGGGCCATACTTCTGATCACAGTTGCACGGCTTTGTGTAAGCCATTTTAACTTCTTCAACATACAGAGGAGAGTGTCGCTTGGACACGGGTTAGCCTGTCACCGGCTAACCTGTGTGCCCGCCTCTTTCCCTGGCAGACACCACATAATCGTAGACCACCTGTCTCTGCACTGATATATGAGGCAGTCTATGCACAGGCAAGAATTTATGCAGAATGCTCATAAAAACGCCGCTTTCGTTTTTAAACTTTTACTGGAGATTGAAGCCAGAAGCTCAGTCCAATTCTTTCCAACTGTTTTGAATTGACTTCAATTTTGGAAGCCACGGCTAGGTATTCAAGTTCACTTGAGGATAGTAGGTTTTCTTTGTACAAGTCTGTAAAACTACTTGCCCATCTCAAATATAACCCATGGCCAGAGTGCTAGATTCCTCCGGGTCAGATTAGGGAATTTTCTAAATATTAAAAAGGGACACAAAAAAAACTGTGAATCTTGGTTTATGGATCCAGTATATTTCTTTCCATTTAAACTTTAATTTGAGTCTGACCAATGTTTTACATTTAGAATATATATCCAAACCTTGGGTGAAAATGTAATAAAAAATTCTATACATATATTTTAAAATAATTGGATATCTACGTAAGCCAGGGAAATATGGGTATTCTTGAATGGGGAAATTAGTTTGAATCTATACCCTTTTTTCTATCTTGTTTGCTATAAAATTAATATTGCAAACATAGTTTTAAAACTTCTAGTCACAGATTTTACATTTATATCACAAAAATAGTTCCTCTGATATACATGGTTTGGAGTTGTAAATAGCGTTGGCTGGAAAATTATTATTAAAGCGAAGAACACACCAAGGCACACCAAGCTGCAGGTAACTCATCTGCAAGATTTCGTTCTCCCCTCCGCATGAACCAATAGGATACTTTTGGTTCATGGAGGGTGTGGCTTCAGTTTTCACTGTCAAATTGTGATGAAGTGGAACGTTTTTCACACTCTGCATGCCAATACCTGCAATGTCTCCTCACTCCTGTTCTCTCACTCCTGTTCTCTCAGCCTTCATTCATTCCCAGAGCTTGTTGAAAAGCAGGCCCGTTGGGCTGATCTATGAGAATGTAATTAGTTCCAGTTTGCCCCGAGACAAATGTCTGCCACATCCCCAGACGTCTGTTCCTTATAACCAAGAATATTGTCATGTATATCTCTGTATTTAAAACAAATACTATAGCATGCCTATGGCATTTTCTTTTCACTCTGCACTATTATCATAAGCAGTCTGACACACTGGACCCCACAGGTAAAGCAGAGATTAGTTTCTTGCATGTGCTATTGCTGCTCTGTGCTTCAAAGCATTCTCGGGACTTGACTCACGCTGGTTGACTGACCTATACTTTCCTATACATAAAGAGAACTCTTATAAACGGTAACTTCCTGCCAGTAAAACTGACAAAAACAACGGAACGATGCCCTAGATCTCCACGGGAATGGAGGGAGGGGGGCGGTGTATGAGAACTGCAGGCAGAGGTGGGTCATCTGGCGTTTTAGAACTTGGGAACAACAGGATATTAAAGCACTCCCAGTGAAAGTCAATAAAGTCCTGCTTCGTTGCGGATTTTGGGGATTAGGAAAAGGGCAGTGCTATGTTTCAGATCGTAAGCTATTTAAGATGTAAAACATTTGTATAGATGGCAGCGGTTTTTATTTCACTTTGAGGTTGCTCCTCACGGACACTTAAGTTTTGATCATGACGTGGTGGAGCGCTCTGTGAGCCTCCATCCAATGCTGGTACTTCTACCCCTGTTTGTTGAATCAAATTGTCTGTTTTTGTGTGCAGTTGTGTCAAAGGATGAGAGTGAGTCCTGCTCTCAAATACTGTAATGGTGTGTCTACTAAATTAAATAGAGCGTATATTAAAATCTTGATAATCTATAGTTTATAGATAATAATTTATAGTGTGAACCCTGCGGTTATGTATGTATATTTTTGGTTTTCTGCAGTCAAAACACTATAATTACAGTGATGTGCGTGGTGGGCATATGACATAGACAATGAGCAAAGCGCCACATGGACGAAAAGGGTACCGATGTTGAGGAGGCATGAGAAGCTGGAATAGCTGAGGAAATTCTCTCCTTCTCTGCCCCACAGAGACGTGCGAGGGAGTTACCTGTGGACCGGGGAAGGTGTGTAAGGTGAAGGCCGGCCGGCCGCAGTGCGTCTGCTCGCCCGACTGCTTCAACATCTCCCGAAAGCAGCCCGTCTGCGGCAGCGATGGCCACTCCTACCGTGACCAGTGCGCCCTCCTGCTGGCCAGGTGCCGGGGACACCCTGACCTGGAGATCATGTACCACGGCGAGTGCAAGAGTAAGGAGTGGCCCCTGCCTTTTTTACTTTCTGTCCTCTGCAGTCGTTTCGGAGGTGTCTCCCAACTAAAGTGGAGCTCCTCCAAAGGCAGAGGCTATGCAGGTTGGATGAAGCCCAATTTGTTTCTAGATATGTCTGCTGTTATCTAGTGCCAGTCACGGGTGTTCGTAATGGATTTGCCGTGATGCCTTCAGCGGCGTTATTAAGATGATTTTCCCTCAGAATCTTGCTCCAATGTGGTGTGCCTGGGGACCCACACCTGTGTGACGGATCAGACAGACAGCGCCCACTGCGTCATGTGTCGCAAGGCCCCCTGCCCGTTTCCTGTGGCAACGGAGCAGCCCATCTGTGGCAACGACAACGTCACCTACCCCAGCGCCTGCCACCTCCGCCGGGCCACCTGCTTCCTGGGCCGCTCCATAGGCGTGCAGCACTACGGTCGCTGCACAGGTAAGAACCCTCTGCCCTGGGCCTCCCTGCGTCATTCTGGTTCCCCTCATTCATGGCGGTGATCTGGTGGGAGTACCACGGAGGTCACCTTTGTGTAAACACAGAAGGGAACTCCTAACCGCGACCTGGTGCTCGGTTCCAATTGAACGCAGTGTTTTGTGTCTTTGCAGATGTTCCCACGCACACTTTGGAGCACGAGGGAAGTGAGGAAAACTCAGTGTAGACAGGTGATTCACATCCGGCTTCTCTGGGATTCCAGAAGGATGACCACGAGCAGGCAGACGGACAAACGGACAGACCTAAAAACATTGGCTGCCGAATAGGTTCACATATTCTCCTTCTGATTTATAAATAAACACTTGTAGTAAATTTCCAGAGCACGGTCATCCCCCAATAAGCTGACTCATTGTTAATATTTAATTATATGTTGTATTTAGTCCCTAACAAAGTAATACACGGGATGGAGGGCCATATCATGGGAATTTGTTTAGACTACGTTCGTATCTAGAAAAAGTATCCTTTTTAACGTATTTGTTCATCTTGATTTTCAGCCAAGATGAAATTACTTACTATACAAATAACCTCTTGCTAAACGTGAAGTAGTGTAGTAATGGTTTAAAAAATATATTTGGTGTGACAGAGGACTGATGCAAAATGTGCATACTGTAAATAAAATTCAGCTGATAAAATATTTATGAGAGAAAAGGTATAAAATTGGATCTATTTATGTTTTGTCACCAAAGTCATGTACGCATATCAACTGCCGTTAAAGATATATTTATTATATTATTGCTTGCTCTATAGATTTACATTACTTGTCCTAGACCATATCCAGTTCCTCATTTTAATGTATGATATAAATTCAACCCTTTCAAGTTTTGGGGGATTTGTTTTGTTTAGGATTTTCCCAGTGGAGTTTGAGGCTTTCAAAGCCATCCTGTCATGTACTCCAAATAAAACACTGTGTGAAAAGAACTCCGTGTTCATGCGGACATCAAAGGTTGTTAAACAGGGCAACATGCAGATGTGCAATGCACTGCGGCCATGGCAACCACCAGTTATTCTACCCCTTGCACTTAAATCTTTATCATATGGAAGTGTAGTGGAATCCAACCAAAGGGGAACTGTAAACGGGTGTTCTGATGGTGCCTTGGTTGGGCTTAGTGTGTGTCGTGGCTGGAACCGTCGGCTGAAATCAAAGTAAGAGCTCAATATTATTAGCGGGCCATTAATTGAACCGTGGGGGTGTTGATTTTAGCTGCATTGATTTAGCACGCTTTGTCAAATTTCCCTTGATCAGCCCAGACGGATGGTTTATTGCTGACCTACATGTGCATTAAAAAAAGGATCCTTGATACAGCCTGTACACATTACCTGGATTTTCCTTCACATAACAATCCATTGTCTTCAAATTGGGTTGAATCATATGATTGATTTTGGAATATTTTTAATTTCTCTGAAAAATTTAAACTGTGAGATGTGTCTCAGAAGTGCCACTCCTTTTTACCCAATCAAAGGTGAATGCTGCTTAGTGTATTTGTGCGAGACTCATTGATATAACATTTAATGCCTGATATTTTTTGATGCCCAGGCAGTCAGCCACAGTTACAGTACTTGCGTAGCAGGGCCCCTTTAAAATTATGACAATCATTTTAATCATTTGTACATGCATTTTGCATTGTGATTTTTTTTTTAATGTCACAAGATAAATCTTACAGAACGTGCTTATAAATTGAGCTACATTGAACTGTGAGATTCCGAGTATAAGTGTATCAACTTATTTTTGTATTTTTATACTGTCATTTTATATCAACATAAACAATTCTTTTGTCAAAGTCTGTTTCCTTCATTTATTTCATCTCTTTTTTATTGTTGAGAGTGTCAGGGTTGAGTTTTCTGAAGGGAGGACATGATGATTATACTGCATTTGTATGTAGACAAAGAACAAAAGAAACACTGTATGCTGTAAGGACAGTCTGTCTGTTCCAATACTCGTGTGTTCACAATACTTGTGTGTATGCATAGTTCATGACTTCTAAATTTAAAGAAATAATCAAATTTCAGTTAAGACAGTCATGGTCCAAGACAACAATGCACCTTGATTAATACCACAAGTCCAACCAAATGTTTAAACTTCCCTTGCTGAATTTGCTTTCTGCTGTGCCTTCGCACTCTAAGGCCATTTCTTGCTTCTGATCTTTCCATCATTTCTGGAAACACGATGTGAGCTTTGCAGTGTAAATAAAAACCCTACCCTATACTTTGGTGTCAGTTTCGAGATGGAGTCCTACCTTCTACCATTTTCAAAACAGTTTATACTTACGTAGGCGTTCGGACTGAGGGTCTATGAGCAGTTTTGTGGGAGTACGATAAACATCCGGTTGTGCAATTACGAGTCCCGTGGACTCTGTTGCATCTGTTACCCTGACCAAGGCAATGTTTGGGTGAAGACGGCCAGAGTGAAGCTGTACAACGCAGTGAAAGCAAGAAGGTCATAGACCAGACACCTGCTCTGTACAAACATCACTCGCAGTGTTGCCCAGATCTATTGCAATGTCGCATATTAGAATTCAGGCGAAGTGGTCCCCCGTATCACGGTGCACGAAAAACAGAGACCACGTAATAGGCAAAACCTGCAAAGGCTACCCCCGCGCTCCGTCCTGAAAGAATTTTGGGTGGATGAGGTAGGACTCCTGTGCCTCTGAGCCGTGTTCCCATGCCGAATTCTTCCCTTGTTTTCCCCGTTTCGAGAGGCACTCCCCAACTGCGCCAGCATCTGGTTTGACTTTGGGGTATGTTTTCTATTCTAATCCAAGCACACTTTTGTTTAAGGGGAAATAAAATTATAAATAAAGGTTGTCTCTACAGCAAAAACAATGTCATAAAGTGCTTTTGAAAAACTAACTCCACAAGTGTGTTTTTCTCATACGTTCCCCTTTTCTTCCTCTTATTTAATCACAGGAGCATGAATTGAATTGCAATAGAATGCCACCCTAGTCCTTTTCCAAGCAGTTCCAGTTTATAGCGCTGGCACCCAGTTATATTGGTCAAATCAGCTTAGAAACAAAGCAATTACTTCAGTGTGGTCAAATGGCAACACTAGCATAGCTATGTAATTGGTGTGTTTCTCTGAATTCGCCACATGTCTGGCAGGCAGTTTATTTTCAGATTTATTTTGCTTTAAATTAAATTTGGTCTATCTTGTATACTATACAAAGATATGTCGAATCCTCGGGCTCTTGATGCAATGTTTTTAAATTCCAGGTTAATTGTCATGCTTACATGAAACTTGTTTATTGGTTTACAGAGCAGGTTTCATTTGTTTGTGTGATTGATTTAAATAGGAATATTTTTATATATTTACAAATCATAACTGCTCTGACACAATAGTGTCGATCTAAACAGGAGTATGGTAAAGAGTATTAAGCCAGTTGTCATTCAGCATATTGAGCGTAAAACTTATTGAACACATATCTTAACACTAAGAGCTGACTGCAGGCAGTGAGGTATTTCTGAATTCTCATTCTTGGACTGAGAAAATAAGTTTTGATATGAGGCCAAAATTGCATGGCAGCTCACACACATGTCCACCGTATGGTCCACTCCGACCATGCCAGGGCGCAGTCCTGTCGATGACATACTCCAAACTGAGTCATTAACCATAGAGTTTATACTTTTATGAGGTATGACATGATTTATGATTGCCCAATCATGATTTTTGTTTCATTCGCCTTTCCCCAGAAAAATCCTTCCCATCATTGACGTCTCTGCCTTGAGACACCATTCGCTACGGCGGAGCGCTCCCTGAGCGTTTTGGATGCTGAAGGAGAGACAGGGACCACCCAGTTTTATGAATAACACTTGTAAATTTTAAACAGCAGTAACCACTGCGGTGATGGTCCAAAACGGCAACTGATCTTGACAGCTAGAGCTGTTTTTAATATGTACACGCCATCACACTGACCTCCCAAATCTATTTTTCATCTTGATTATCAGCTCAAGTGGGGCTTATATGGTTTCCATTATGAAGAAGTGTAAATAAATTATGTCTTGCAAAAAAGCGAAGGACTCAATTGCTGGTAATTGAGCAATAATATATTCAGGAACTTTTCATTAAAAAAGTGTAGTTGACCACAGGACACCTGTCTGTTTAGCATATCCCATTGGCTTTTGGCTGAAAGTCTGAATTCCTATTGTAGATTACAGTAATATGATTAGCATCACATGCAATTATTTTGATTTAATGTTTGCTACACAGCTGTGTACAAAAATCCACACTTGCTTTTGTGTGCATGTAAGGCTAATGTATATCTTGGCACTCATGATTAGAATAGTTAAACTGCGAGAGTGCGAAACCTTTTTTATAAAAAAAAAAAGATAAATAATTGCAGGAGTTAAGCAGGAGATCATCCTTGTACACAATGAAAAAGGTGGATAATGCTTAAAAGATTGATGGAAAAGAAGAAAGAGGAAAGGAATAGATTTAGGAAGTTAAACAAACTTTAATAGTGCCAATTAGGCTTTCTCCGCAGATAATTAGGGTGATAATTTATTTCCAGTGTTCTCCCCTAGGACAGTCCTGTCTCTCTCGCCCTGTGTGGTCTTCGGTGGAAATCAGTAGTCTGGAAAACAACAGAGGAAACTACACAAAACCATTTGCATGGCGCTCATATATTTGAACAAACTTTTTAAAAAGTTTTACTTGAGTAATGATACATTCTAATATAGAGGTATGCACACAAACACACCAATAGAAATTATGACACCATTTTTTTTTAAACACATACAAAGTAAAAACTGCAATAACAATAACTCTATTGTCTCAGAAAGACGAAGCCTCCCTTAACAATGCTGTTTTAGGCATTGCTTTGAATAGAATAAATACAATGTTAATTGAGAAGGACAGGTTACTGCTTCAGCCAGCAGTTGGTGCTCCTAAAGGATACCTTTGGAGTAACTCAGTAATTACATTAACAGAGACATTGTTAAAAAGGTTTTGTAATGTAGTTATTGTAGTAATTCCCATTTGATTGCAGGATTTTCGGATTAAATAGTCCTGGGAATAATTCTGCCAGCCATATATGTAGATACCCACCTTATAATATGGTTGAAAAAAACACATTTTACAGCAAGAAAATAGATTTCCTCATAAGGAACCTGTCTCGGCACATGGTGTAGATTTCCACTGATTCATATATGTGGCGTGACAAGCAATGTGTACGGCTGACAGATCCCTCTGCACTAAAGAGCCAAACCTGCAGTAAATTAAAAACCATTTGGCCAATCTTATATAAGATACTGTAGAGCAAAAAGTAGACATGGAGAGGTAATTGGAGAGGTAAAGCTTGTTTATGGCAATTTCAAACAAGTTTGCCATGCAAAACCATTTTATTATTGTATCCTACAGTAGCTTAGAACCTTAATCATGTCCAAAATATAGATTTTTTAAAAATGTACTTGACAAAATAGAAAGTCCTTTTTTGTTAATCTTTCTAGTAATCATCTGGCCCAGTCTGGTTAAGCTTGAAACCAAGCTAGGTCTTTATTTTAATTGGTTTTGCCGATAAGTCAATCTTTCAAATTTGGTAAATTATAATATTTAACTGCAATCGATATGCTGACTTTATAATGTTATCACACTACAAGCCGTAAAGTGCACACCCATTTAACAGCAAAAAAAACTGTATTCTGATTCTGATCACTTCAAGGGGCCCAGAAAGGGGTTTGCTAATGCAATAATCGCAGCTGCCATTGACGTGGGAGACCATAGTTCAAATCCTGCTATGGCTGAAAGTGTTTCCCTGGAACATTGCAGCTGGTGCCGGAAGTGCACAAGACCGGTCAGAAGAGAGGGAAGAGGGAAACGCTGTGGCCACTCAGGGGAATCCATTACAGCAGTCCTGGTGGCCTCACTAACAGCCTGGGCCTTCTGGTAACGTGCCACGCTCACTGCCTGCGGCGTTTGGTTCAAATCTCGCGGTTGCCTATAGTGTTTTGTTCAGTGTTGCAATATATTGTTGACCTTCTATCTTCTTGCAGATCGTTTGAAGGTACACAGAAATCGCAAAAGGATTCACTTCCTGGTGGTGTATCTTTCCCATATGATGTACACTGGTTTTTGGCCCTTTCGTTTCTGTTCATACAGCTTTGGCGTTCCTTTAATATCCATCTGCTATATCTAATGTCTTCCAGTAGGCGATAGCGATCTGACTTTTCCCTGGCAGTGAGCCGCCATTCCTCACATCGGTGAGCCAGTGCCTTCCGCAATCATGAAGGCACACATTGTGTTTATGCTCATGTCTGAGAAAGTGCAAGGGAATGCAAGCAGAATAAACCATTGTTACACCGATGACAATCTTTCCAGGTCAGTGCTAAGCAGGAACTCTCTTTATTTCTACTTCACCTCGACGACTTCATTTCAGCCTCTGCTCAGAAAGCAGAAAATATTGTGCACATTCAGATACACCGCTTGTTCTTGTCTTTTCGTGAAACCGGAGGTCACAAACATGTCAACTGAGAGCATCAGTGCCTCTGCTGGTTCAGAAATGGCTCACAATCATCTTGCCTTAAAACATTGTTTTTTAAGGACAAAAAAAGATGAAAAACACAAAACTAGACAAGGCACCCAGTACAATTGCAGTAAAATAAAGTGTTTAATTGCACTTCACACACTTTATTGCAAGATTGGAATTCACTGCAACACATTGATGAATGGCTTAGTTTTAGCAGCATTTTGAAGCTTACAGGACTAAACTTGATTAGAAAAGAGTCAAATACACAATAAAGTATAAGCAACCCCTCACATTAAAAATACTGATGATACTTCTGCCTGTATTCCAGCTTTGTGGGCCATGACTATTGGTGAGAATCTATATACATAGGACTGCAGATATCGAATTGCCAAAGTGATCCAAACTGTAGAAGCAAAACTCAACTGCAACCAAAAACCTATATGGAACACTTACAGACAGAAGGGGAGGCAGACATTAGGCCTTAGACACCCATTAAGATATTCACAACCATGGGGAGCTTCTTTTTTCCCCCCTCCATGCCCAATGAACATAAAACATCTGCCGTACATTTATGTAATGTGCTCTGTGGCAGCTTTCTGTGAAGAGCACTACAGGAGATAAAGATCAACATACAGCATGTTGTAAGCCATCATAATATTACTTTTTAGTGTCTTCCATGCTGGAATACAATGTGGCTACATCAGAATGCTTTATGTTATGTTTGGGAGTCAGACTTCATGATACAGGCACAGGTTCCACTATTAAAGCGTGATTAAAAATGTTTCTATCTAGCCTTTTTTTTCAGACACCAGAGAGGTTGAGACAGCTGATTGGATGTGGCTAGAGAAATTTCTGGGGCAAATCAATTCCTGCTACTGCTGTGGCTCAGTAGACGGCTGTCATGCTGATGCACTGGTGAGATCCCTCTGGTTGATCCCCAGGTAAAGCATTGCAGTCAGGGATAGGCTGAAGTGCCAGCGAGCCAAGTAGGCTGAACGCAGGAGCTAGCATTGTATGTTATCCAGTAGGGTGAGGCAACAACATATTGCGCTCCTAACAAAGCTTAAACACTGATATGTCAGATTCAGTGCAGTCCCTCACACTTTAATTTCTTATCTCTCGCTCTTCTCTCCTCCTCTGCAATAGGAATTAATTTGTGAAAGAACAAGAATGACTCAGCTTTGGCCCCAGTCCAGAGCAGTCTTCAATCAATCATGTATACTAGGCCCTGATATCTGTGTGTCCAGCCCCTGAGACCAGAGGTCTTCTCACAGACCTGACCACCAACAGAAGTTGGTACTAGTAAAATAATAAGCCTTTAATGTATTTTAGGTTGTAACTTTTATTATGTAGTCATACATTCTCTCAAAAGGATGACATGCTTTTTAATATCAATAAGGGATATAAAATGTGGGATTAAGGATACTACATCATGTTAATTGAGGCCTCTTTTTTTAAATTGTAAATTTTTTTTAAAGAGATTTAAAAGAGAGTACTCTTAAATGGATTAATTATGGATTTTATTTAAACAACAAAATAGATGAAGATAAACCCAAACTGATAGTCATCTAAACCCATCTGGAGAGGAAAACAAGGCATTTCATACTTAAGTGAACACATATGGTAGTGTACCAACTCATCCATGCTTGTAAAATAGAATTTGCTGCCAGATAAAGATATTTTATCTGCCTCATCGACAATAGGAAATGTATTTCCCGTTGAGACCTTTTACAGCACTGCTCTCAATCAGAAGCATGGCAAATTCTGTGGACTATAGTTGCTATATACCCAAAACATACCAAACATTTCAAATGCCTCATTTAATCTGACGTGTTTAATCCAAGCTAATGATCTTGTCGAGGCAGGCTTTTTTCTTCGTTGCTGACACATTAACTGTTGAAAGTATTACACAGCACTTGAAAAACATGATTTAAGCACATTGTCATGGACAAGACAGAGGGACTTTGTCTAGAGGGAGCAAAAACAAATGACGCATGAGTAAGAAGTTCCAGACTGTTGTTATTGTTTTGTGTCTCTGTCTCTGTGCAGTGGGGGAGGCTGCGACTGTGCAGGGCATTCCCCACAGCAGGGTCTGGCCTGGTGACCCAGGGCGACTGCGGTCCCGGCAGCAGCCTGCCGACACACTCAAGGGACCTGCTGCACACGTGCGGCGCAGCCTGTGTGACCAACCACGGGCCAGCAGGAAGGGGTGTGTAGAATGAGCTCTCTTGCTGAAGAACTTTTGGTGTGCACTTGTCACTCCTTGATCCACTTCACTGGATTCCTGCCCGCATTTCACTAGAAATAGTACACTGACCATCCCCAAAGCACATTTTCTCTTAAAGGCACATTTAGTGCTTAACATTTCTGAAAACATCTAAACGTAAAATTGATTATGTTGCGCATATTAAAATCCCTAACTTGATTAGGGATAGAGTAAATAGATTACTTTAATGAGGGCAAAATAAGTTAATAAAACATGATGGATCCACCACCAACCCAAGTAGAGCAGGACATGATGTAAGTAATAGTTTATTATGCCGATTGAACAGAACAGTTTGCAAAGCAAAAATAAATTAATAATAGGAACACACAATGAAAAGCCTCAATAACTATCAAACACAAGGAAGGCCCTCACCTGTGCCAGAGTGTATCTTTGTGGGCAACCACATAATCGGGCACATTTAGTGGGCGCTTTTGGCATGGAGCAGCTCCTCGACTGGGTTTGTGTGGTTATATAGCATCAGTTTTCCCGATGTCTCCTTCGTAGGCTGTGAATAACCCCCACCCACTTCTGCAGGAGGACCTCTATTTGTTGCGGTTGTTCTCTCCATTCCTTCCACCTTCTACAGGTCCAGTGGTTCTCCTACCCCAACCGGGGCCTGGGTGGTTTGGATAGCCACTTCCACCTTCCGCCCTCACGTCACCGCCTGTAAGGCAATAGGGCACTCAACCTGTAGCCAGACTATGCTCTGCCCACTCACAAAATACAGTGCTAATGGTGCACCTACATTTTATGGGCTAATGGTTGGCCAAAGAGCTCCAAAGAGTGTATCTCCCTCATTGGCATGGCTGCTGATGAGATCAACCTGGTAAGCACAGAAATTATTGTTCTTCCTTCCCGAGACAATAATGTTGGAATTTTTGATGCAAATATGTAACATTTTTTAGCATTTACAACATACTTGTTGTAGGTGTGTGACATATTGTTATGCCATAGTGAAATAGTGTCAATAATTGTCAGGCAGCATTACTTCCCAAATGTAACACCTTCTACTTTTTTACAACTAAGGGGAGGATCTACTACAAAAGGTTTATTGCTTCCCATAAACTGCAGTCAGGAGTAAGGACGAAGAAGAAACCTTTTTATCAAAGAATTCTTAGAATAAATAAAAATGCAGTCGTATTTTTGGACAGCCTCAAGAACATACATGTTCTCAAAAAAATAAACTGTTAGTGCTGCCATCATCTGGTGACTGTGAGAATTTTGAATATATGCGCATTCATAAACTGGCGGACCAACATAGCCAAAGCTAGGAAATCCTCAGGAAGGCAAGAGCCTGGTGAATGATCCAAAAACCATGTTTGTTTACAGAAATGAACAAAGTAAAAAAGATGAGAGCAGTCATTAACTTATTATCTAATCTAAGAAACTACCAACCAATATTCATTAATAATAGTCGACGTGAATTAAACCTACTTAAGGTTTAGATAAATTTTAAAAAACACAACACGGGCAGTGGCTCCCTCAGAACGAGGATCAGGGAGCTCCGACACAGTAGGGGGCAGTAACATGCTATATTGACTTGTCAAAATAAGTCTCAAAGAAGAAGCACACCGGAAGATACGTAACAAAGTTTCTAAGTGGAAAAATATCATCAACCACTAAAATGGAAACTGGCGAATCAGGTAAATGTAGAGAACATTTTATCAATATCGTAAGTTTGCGCAAATTCTTAATAGAATTGTAGAAAACCGTAAGAGTGTTTGCACGATCCCGTATACATTTGCTACCCACTTTCAGAAGATACACGACTACTGGTTAGATGTTTGAGTTGGGCCTGAGCAACCGCCCAACGATAGTAGTTCATATTATCAGTCAATAAATCTTATTCAGGTGTCCAAGTCGGATACAGTGCCTAGCTGAAGCTCCCATGGCGTTGTCCGTTTTGTTATTTTAAGGTTGTAACGGTATTGTACATCAATCCAGCGGAGCTTTTTTATATTTATTTTGCAACATGTATTACTTTAGCTAGTATCCCTTTCCGTGTACAGACAGAGATGTGAGGCATAAACCAGGGAATCGTTGTTTAAAATGATGGAAACAGTTCCTTGCCCCTTAGTCACCCGTATGTAAAAGCGACGCAGTATGCATTAAAACGAATTAACGAAGGACTGCAATAGCATGTTTATTGTAATTAAAGTTAGGTAATCCAAATCGATACATTAATCTAGGCATTTCATATTTACCAAGTTAAATAGTATTGATTCTGCACGCCAGCGACATGCATACATTTTATGTGTAGCTTGTCTAAGAATAATTCATCTTTATATTATTATTATTATTATTATTATTATTAAACTCTGACATTTTCCAACGGATTTGTAGTTTTCATCCAGTGTTGGGTCTTTTAGTCAGTTACATCACAGTAGTCATGAGGGACTGTGTATATGTTTTACGTACATGGAGCAAAGTTGGTAAAAATGGGGAAGCGAACATTCTGTACGTATCTATGCACTTACTACTGCATTGTTGCACCAGAATAATCGAAGAATTCTGTTGAAAATGTATGCTCATTAATGTTTATTAACAGTGAAATTGGCAATTGTATGCTACCCAAGATTACTATGACCAAAATCGATTCTAGAACCGCCTATCCATGAGTATTGATTATGACAGAAATTTGCAAAGGGAACAAGGTCCAGGGTCTCACTAGTAACGTTACATAGTGACAGCGAAATTTGCAGTATCCTGCTGCCATTTTTTGTCCCCTGTTATTACCAACCCTCTATATTATTATATTAAGTGTAATAAACAGTGGTCTCTTTGTTCATTTCTGCATATATAGTAAGGAGTAGTAATTAGCGGAAATTTTGATGCAAATCAAATAGGGAATTGGGTGAAGCCTCTGAGAGAGGTATCGTAAGACTTGTAAGTATGTTGTAAATGATTGTCATATGAAAGTGTAAAGCGACAGAAAAGTACTGTACACAGCAGGAATTATATTGGAAATAATAATAATTATTAAAAGGAATTTATATATTTAAAATTAGCAGCCCTGATGCTGTCATTTTGTCACCAGTTTAAGAAGCACTATGTTGGGCTAGACCTGCAGCAGCTTATGTTCTGTCTCGCCAGGGCGTGCAGGTTGGAAGGTCAAGCCTGCCCAAAAAACCAAGATGAGTGTGAATATCCTGCGCCAAGAGGAGTTGATTGCACAGAAGAAGCGGGAGATCGAGGCCAAGATGGCGGAACAGGCAAACAATTGCAGGCCAGCCCCTAGCAAGCCTATTCCACCAAGGTTCGACGTGACAGTACAAAAGAGCCATGGCAGCTTTGTGTGATTGACTGGTTTTAATTGTGCTTTATGTGCAAGATATTCTTTGATTTTCTCCCATAGTTCACCAAATTCGCAGGGACCCTCGTCCAATAAATTTGTCAATGATGGAAGCTTCCTGCAGCAGTTTCTCAAGATGCAGAAGGATAAATCAAGCTCAGATTCAGGTATGATGCATATCAAAAAGGCAATTAAACAGTACCGTTAATTACTCTGGCGGTAGAAGGTTGGATGGTACACTCTGAGGACTGCCAGCTAATGGTGGATCAGATAAGGAATTGGGAGGATTACGTTAAGTGAGCACAAATAAGGGAAATGTATTGGTGGCGTATTTCGAACAGGTTCCTGTAATGACTCCAGCATACCTGCTTCCCCCGTCCCAGGTACATCGTCAGGGGCAACTCAGGCTCAGAGGAAGAGCATCCTTATTGGGAAGCGTCCGGGCCTGGGCATCAGCAGCATGCTTAGTCAGTTCAAGAATTATTCCCAGGCCAAGAAGACTGAACCTCGACCACCACGGCCCAGCGTCTTCCTCTCGCCAGATGACGAGGATGAGGAAACTGAGGATTCCCACTTTCTAGAGGTCAAAGGTAATCCCATAATTTGACCCACCATAGGCATTAGGAAATTCAGTACCTATTGCACAACTAGTTTCCAGCTTTAAGTTGTGCAACTGTGTTAAGAAATAGGTTGCACAACTTACTGCTTAACGCAAGAAGCAAACCCATTATTTTGGGAACAGATTTATTTTGGAGTTTAAGAGCACAAATCAAATAAACTGTGTAAGAAAGTGATCCATACCATTGTGTTCAGATGTTTGAAATAGTCAAGCATGAAAGGTGACTCTTTTTACCCCCCCTTATCTCCCCCATTTCCCACCCTCTCAGTGAATCCTAATGACGGAATAGCTGCATGAGAGTGTGTGTGTGAGTAAGGCCTCGGTACTCATAGCCTGCTTAAAGTTTCCCCCCCAGAGGACCCAGAGCTGCGCACCGTCCTGGACAAGATGGCCGTTTTTGTGGCGGAAGGGGGGCCGGAGTTAGAGAGGAAGGCCATGGAGGACTACAAGGAAAATCCTGTTTTCTCGTGAGTCGCACTAAAAGACTAACAAGCACCACCAGAACATACTTTGAAATAGGAATATTCTCTCAAAAAATGTACTGTTTTAAAACTATATAAATGAAAAATCAAATATAAAAATGAGCCCAAAGCTGGGCTGCTTTGAAGTGTTTTCTTCTTTTAATCACTTAAAAGTGATTAATCACTTAGCTCTACTACATGGGCCAAAAAATATGCTTTTAGAGTAAAATGATGATCTCAGATTTGAAAAATAAGAGGTTGTGAAATGAAGATAAGATAAAACAAGGGATAATGTGGCCTGGCAGACAGGGAAGGCTAGGATAAAGACCCTTCTGTATGCAGTTTGGTACACGTTGACCTGGCAAACGTGAAGAAGGATGTTGTACTCTCTGATATACAATTTCTTTCCTGGATTCATCACAGATTTATTCCAGGAATAAGCCTCCAAACATTAACATCTAGATTTATGTTTATGCATTTGGCAGACACATTTATCCAAAGCGATTTACTGGGAATATTGTTTGGTGTGAACTACCGACCTCTAACAGTACAGATACTGTAATTAAGATTAGTGACGTGTGCCTGCAGCAAAGAGACAAGCATTTATTTTCGTGAGTAGAAGAAATAAGTTAGGAGTTAGGCTTATTTTTTTCATTTTTTTTATTCCTTTGATGTTCAGGTAACCTTGTCTTTTGTGGGTTAAGCCTGTTCTGGTTTAAAATTGTGGCTGCTAATTAATTTATACAAAAACAGGCTTATGGGTGAGATTGTGCCTCGGTTCCAGTAACAGACGTCAGAACTCCTAAGTGCAGACACCCCCCTGGCCTAGCCAGCGAGGTCAGAAGGAATTCCCCAAACTGAGGCGTCATCACTTGCCCCCCCCCCTGACCTGACCATACTGCCATGTCCCATCTGGTTTAAATCCTTTGTGGGGGTTTTTTATTTATAAATCTCTGGGGGACTTTTTGTTTTGTGCACAAACATAGAAAGGCTGGTTGTTGTTTCACATGGGTGGTCTCACCCATCACTCAAACATAGTATTTATTTATGAATTAATAATTTAAAAATGTCGTTCTCAGTAGCGAGTCTAGTAACCAAACCCCAGTTTTCTCGAAGAACCTTAAATGTGAATATTGTGCCAGTGTTCAGGACTGTAAAAACCTTTGAATGGAAACGGTCTCCTGTTGTTCTATGTATGACCGCAATTGTGTATGAGCTGTCGGTTAGGCATGCAAACTAATATACAAAACTATAAGCTAAATTTGTAGAAGTCGCAGAGCATTTAGACTACTATGTTTAATGGCATGAATTAAAGAAATATTCCTTGAATTTTTTACTTCTATGCAGGTTCTTGTATGATAAGAATAGCCGGGACTATCTATACTACAGAAGGAAAGTTGCTGAGATAAGAAAGAACAATCCCAAACCAGAGGGACACATGCGTTCTAACGGTAAGATTGTCTGTTAAAGTTATAAGTTACCCATTAAGCCCAGTGCAGAACCTGACCCATTCTGTTATTGTCATGCATTTGAACCTATGGTTAAATTAATTGCCAATTAAAATATTGGCCAATTAAATTTTGCATTGCAGTGTAATTTGGTTTGAAATAATGCCACTTTTTATGGTAAATTTAGAAAATTGGTGCAAATATTCAGATCCAGGTAGCTAGGTACTTCATAGGTACTTAGTTTCATAAACTACATAAGTTTCAGATTGGGGAGCGGTATTGCTTCATTACAAAAATATTTTTTCCAGAACTACAGTCTTATTTGTAAGCAATTCAGTAGAGGTTTCTATTCAAAAAGTTTGACTTACCTTGGAATTAGCTATTCATAACGGCACTATGTATCAGCAGGACTACTGTCTGCATGTCAGAAATGCAAGACTAAAATAAGATTAGTATGTTGCACAGTTGATATTACCTTCAGTGTCAGCTATTTTGGAAGGAACTATGGAGATGTTTAGGTTTATATATATATATATATATATATATATATATATATATATATTAAGCATAGAAATAAACAATTTCTTAGAGTTCTTTGTTCGATTAATAAAACGCTAAGCAAACTATCGAAAGATCTCTAATAAAACCTTAATGTTGTGTTTTGAACAGTAGGTGAGGTAGTTGATCGTTATGCTGGTTTATTTTAAATGTAGAGGTTTAAAAATAAAGATGGATTAACTAATTTCTCAGAATATTTTCCGCTCCACTTTCTGTATGTGTTTCCACACAGTAGTCTGCGGTCATTTAATCATATGAGGACAGCCAAATGTATTAGTATAGCTGGTGACTGCCCAGCCAGAGCGGGGGTGGCCAATTGAGGGGAAATTTGTTTTATTTAATGAATTTAGGGAAACTACCTGCACTTTCCCAGTCACCACACAACCCCCCCTTGCCCCTCTATCTCTTATCCCTCACTTGCTGTAGACTCTAAGTGGCAGTTGAGTAGTTATGTGAGTTGAACCCCAGTACTCATAGACTGCTTAAAGTCTCCCCCCCAGTGGACGGGGACACAAAGCAAGTGGCCGAGAAGCTGGCCAGGTTTGTGGCGGATGGTGGCCCAGAGGTGGAAGCCATCGCTGCCCAGCACAACCGAGACAACCCAGCCTTCAGGTTAGTAACCTCCAGCCCATTTTTTTTTTGCCTATGGCCTGTGGTAATTGTCTTAACCGGACCTTAAGTCACATCAGTTACATAAGTCACGTTGGTTGCTGGAAGCCCTTGCCTGAATTCCTGTGCTTTTACATTTTCTTTTACACACTGTGTGAGGAATGGCTGTTTGCATGACAAGTTTCGGTGTTTGACTGAAAGGTATTTCTCGCGAAGGTTTTTGTATGAGCACAACAGTGCCGCCCACCGCTTCTACAAGGATAAGGTGGAAGAGTTCCGGCGGGCAAAAATGCGGCAGGGCTCTCCACCACCGCAGGCCGTGGAGCCTGCGACAGGACTCAAGAGGCCGGCTGCCCCGCCCTTGGCTGCCCCGCCCCCTCCTCCACCTCCCTACAACCCACATCTGGTCAGCCCCGTCAATCCAGTTCCAGCTCACGAAGCTGAGCCCACTGCCGCCAAGAAGAAGAGGAAGAGCCGCTGGGGCTCGGAGGACGACCGGGTGGACATCCCCCTGCCGCCCATCATCGTCCCACCCGAGTCTGAGCCGGAGCCAGAGACTCCCACCCTCTCCGGTACACCACGGACCGCAAAGCAATAGAGACTTTCTGCCCACACACCGTATGTGTGCAGGCTTGTCCTTTTCACCCGATTCATCCAAGAAGTACTCTTCAAATAGACTAGTATAACTGGCATTTCTGTGTAGGATGTGCACCTTCTTAGTGTCTAAACTTTGAAGTAGCCCCTGATGCAGATATGTATGCAGACACTGTTACTAGTAGCTCATTCCGGCCTTGGTTCTCTCGGTCATAGACCCAGTATGAGGCGTGTGGTGACTGTTGTTTTGCTTCGCAGCTCAAGAGCTAAGGGGCCTGGGGTACAAAAAGGGAAAGCCTGTAGGGCTGGTGGGAGTGACTGAGCTCTCTGAAGATCAGAAGAAACAGCTCAAAGAGCAGCAAGAGGTACCATAACAGGGTCCTATGCCCCTATATTGTTGGATTTTCCTGTTTTGCAGTATACCATGTTTTAACCCTGTGAAGACGGGGCTCAGGGATGTCGGTTACGACTTGGCGTCTGCGCTGTGCTACAGATGCAGGAGATGTTCGACATGATCATGAAACACAAGCGGGCCATGCAGGAGATGCAGGTGATGTGGGAGAAAGCTGTGCGAGACCACCAGCACGAGTATGACAGCGACGAGGAGGTGGACTCACGGCAGGGCACCTGGGAGCACCGGCTGCGGCAGATGGAAATGGAGAAAACGCGGGGTAAGGCGGGGTGAGGCGGGGGCGTGGTGGACCTGTGTCAGAGGCACACACAATGCATGACTGTTGGAAAAATGACTCAGTGTTTCCTGAACGGAAATTAAAGCTGCGTTTAATTATCGTTTCCCCATCCAGAGTGGGCAGAGCAGCTTACGGACATGGGTAAGGGGAAGCACTTCATCGGGGACTTCCTGCCCCCTGATGAGCTGGAAAAATTTATGGAGACCTTTAAAGCACTAAAGGTGAGGTCTGGCCACACCTTGAACTGCTGGGTTTCCAGCTTTCTTCATCTTTTGTGGTCATCACCCTTAAAATTCCAGTTTGTTTGAGAAAGAAATCTAGTCTGTCGCTGTTTGGGGCAGGATTTATTTACTTTGTTTTTGATTGCTTTCACAGACATAACAAGTTACATTGCTATACCACAATACACTGCTGTATTTAAGAAACAAAGATGACTTTTTCCCCCAAGGCAGTACAAGGCTTTCTAAACTATGTGTAATCTAAAACATTCCTACAAGCTTTGTCAATCACATATTTTTTCACTCAATATACCATTACATGACCTTCAATACAAAATTACTTTTTATGTATACAATTACTATAGTTCATTCCCAGATACAGCAGGACAGTTGCTGTCTATGCACACAGTTGGAAATAAAACCAATAAATTACCATAACCTTTAAAATGCTTTACTTAAAAGGCAGAGATTCAAGATTTGGTAGTTTTCAGACGTTTTTCTAAAAGCATTTCCTAGCTCCGGCTGAATCGCCATATTGGTGGAGATTGCATAATCTCTAATATACAAATATGTACTTCTATTGAGAAGCAGGCCTCATTATATATAGCCTTCAAGGCTATAAGAATAGCAGGATTTTTCATGCAATGAAATAGCTGTTAAGACTAGATTATTGTTAATGTCACTTATTTAGAAATTTGGTTACTTTTTGTCCGATAAGTTCAAAGCATAAAGCTTTGTAATTAATGCCAAAAGCAGCTCATTCACAAAGATTAACAGATCAGAAAAATACAAGTATGATATGGAAGTAACTAACTGAGCTGAAACAATTATCCAAGTTAGTTTCTGTAAAGGTTAAATCTGGACTTTGTGTGGCAGGCATATACTTGGCATGATTGTTGTATGGTCCTCGGTGTACTCCTTAACCTGGGGTGTGTCTGTTAAGGGTGATTCTTTTTAAATGTACTTCCTCCTCGGGCCGTTGTAGGAAGGTCGTGACCCAGACTATTCGGAATATAAAGAGTTCAAGCTGACAGTGGAAAACATTGGCTTCCAAATGCTGATGAAGATGGGCTGGAAGGAGGGGGAGGGTCTTGGCTCTGATGGACAGGGCATCAAGAACCCTGTTCACAAGTGAGTATCTCATCATTCTGACTCGGCACTTGTCTTGCACTGCGTGTAAGATGAATTACAATAGGTCAGGGTTGGCCATCCCTGGTCCTAGAGAGCCGCAGTGTGTTGTAGTTATGTAGCATGGCACTTTGTCGCCCAACAATTTTTATACAAAATATAACCAGGGTACTTTTTTGATCTAGATTGTAGAAATTTAAAGCATACACATCTATACACATTTTTTATGCAACCCAAAAAAATGTTTTCTTGTAAAATAAACTGTATGACACTGCCATCTAGTGGTTGTCCGTGATGCTACATGTTTTAGAATTAACTACATTTTGTGTGACTTAAACTTAAGGAAGATTCCATTTGCTAAACATTTATCTTTAATGCTAATCGGTATGTTGAACAGTAGTAGTTTAAATCTATTTTGATCAGAGGATTTTCTGCTTCTTTTTTCTTCAGTTTGCAGGTTGGCCACACTGGCTGTGACTCACAGCAAGCATTTTGTTTAGGCTGTCCTTGATTTTAGCTTGTTTGTCTGACTGTCTTTTTAGTTATCTGAGCTGATTTATATTTTAATTTAAAATCTCCTTTTGACATAATTGCTACTGAAAAACAGTTTTTTCTGTATTTTCAATATATATCCACTACACGGTGGCCCATATTTACATACTAAGTGAACATCCTTTTTTAGGGGTACCACTGCTGTTGATGGAGCTGGATTTGGTGTGGACCGACCTGCTGAGCTGACGGGCAATGACGATGAGTATGATGCTTTCCGCAAGAGAATGATGTTGGCCTACCGCTTCAGACCCAACCCTTTGGTAACTCTCCCATGAAATTGATTCCTAGAAACAGAATTACATTGCAGTTTTGGAATCCAGGTTTAATGGGATAAAACAAAGCTACTTTGAATGAGGCATGAATGTTGGTGCCAGACATGTGGTATAAGTGTCATGGGTTAATATAGAATGCTCCACCGCCCAACAAAAGTCCAGCCAGCAGCAATTCTGTGGTTGGAAACATCTCGTTAGATTAGAGGCCGATGAAGACTAATGCCACTTGTGCAGAGTAACATATGGGCTAAGGAACACAAACAGTGGACGTGGAGGAAAATTATTGGCTGGACTAATGAATCCTGGTTCCTGCTGTTTCACGCTGGTGGGAGGACCAGGATATGGCTAAAACGGCCATGGATCCATCCTGCATGGTGTCAGCGTTGCAGGCAGCTCGTCGGAGTACATCTACCGCCTGCCAATTTGCAACAATTATGGGAAGCAATGAAGCCAACATGGGCCAGCATCCCTGCACTTTCTACAACATGAGTTCATGCCCCAACGAATCACCTTTCTGACTTAACATTTTTCACATTGAATTTAGATAAATCTTTTAGGCTGTAGAATATAGATGGATTGTGTGTTATCCAAATCACAATCTTCAGGTGTGAAAAGGTTATTGCCCCCATAGTTGGTGATGCCTATCGGTCTAGTTAAGGCTCTGGGGCTCTACCTAACCACAGTCAGTCATATTGTCCAAATAGAGAAAATTTCGGACAGTAGTGAATCTTCCCAGGAGTTGCCAAAATCAAAAAGGCAGCGGCAAAGTTTCCCAGGAAGTCGGAAACAACCCTAGAACAACATCCAGGGATCTGCAGGCCTCTCTCGCTGCGGCTAAGGTCAGTCAGTGTTCATGAATCCACCATCAGAAAGACACTGGGGGGAGGGGGGGATTCATGGGTAGCAAGGCACAAACCTCTGCTCACTAAGGTCATGACCGCTAATCAAGTTTGCCAAAAAGCACCTGGATGATCCTCAACTTGGACCAATGTTCTATGGTCAGATGAGTCAGAAGTGGAAATCTTTGGCTGACGTGCTCTGTTACATCCAGCGAAAACCAAGCACTGTATCCCACAGCAAGAACCTCATTCCAATGGTCAAGCGTGGTGGTGGTGGTGGTGGTGGTAGTGTCCTCGTTTGTGGATGCTTGGCTGCGTCAGGGCCTAGAAGCCTTGATATGTCAGGCCGTCCGTCTGTGAACTGAAGCTCAGCTGTGTCATGCAATGATCCAAAATGGTTGAAACAAAGAATAGTTGAAGAAAGAATGTTCTTGAATGGAAGAATGTTTTGGAATGGCCTAGTCAAAGTCTAGACTTAAAACCCTATTGAGATGTTTTGGCTAGACCTGAAAATCAGTTAATCCTCAAACCCGCAAATGTCGCTGAGCTTAAACGGCTCTGCCTGGTGAAGTGGGCCAATATTCCTTCATGGCAATGCGAGAGATTAACCAATGAAAACAGGAACAGTTTGGTTGCACTTACTGCTGCTAAAGGTGGCGATTACACAGGGGCAACCGGAGTTGCATAACTGTCTATAATAAATAAATGAAATGAGTATCAATGTTATTTGTTCATTTAGAGTCCCTTTTGTTGGTTTAAGATCTGATAACATTCAGTGTCCGGACAGGTGGCGTATACTACATAATAAATATACTGTGTGTATGTGGAACACTTACTGGTTTCACTTTGAGACAGTCTCAACATTAAAGCTACCTTCAGCTGAGCCGCTGACTATTACACAACTGGACCAGCCCAGTAGTAAGGCACTATACTCTGCATTCAATAGACTGTCTAACGTTGATTCATAACTTTCTTCTCCAGAATAATCCAAGACGACCTTACTACTGAGGATGAGGAAGCCACCATTAGTAGTTACATTTCCCTTTCTTTTTATGGATCGACTGGCACATTGACTATCACCATGCTGAATGTCCAGCTTCAGACAGAATATCTGGTCTACTAGGATGGATATTCAGGTTACAGAGCAGAACTACATGTTTACTGCCTCTTAGAAAGTTCTACTGGGATATGGCCAAACCTTTCTGAAACGTGGAGAGTCAATAGGTGGTAATGTTAGAGATACTCAAGGTGCTGCACATTTGGCTGTGTTATGTAACTTCGGATTTAACCACTCAATCACACAGAGCCCTCATGCCTCTTTTTACAGAACTGTAGAGGACAGCTAAAGCAGCAACAGCAAGTTTTTAAAATATTTGATTCACTTAATGTTAAGACTGTTAATCGCAATTACTGCTAATTCAGAGGCCGCTAATTAAGTTCATTTTAATTTTGTATAGCTTGTAGGTGGTGCTCTTCTGTGTTCTTATTAACAGTATTCAAACCCTCTTTGCATCCAAAACGGACATCTGGCATCAAGTGAATGTATCTTTAATTACTACTTTTTTTTGTTTGTTTTTTTTAAGCGTTCAAAATGTTCAGGGTGTTGGTCATTTTGTCAAGCTTTTAGGTTTGCCTGCATAATAGATGAGCAATGTGTGTAATATCCTCTCCTGTTAACAATAAAAGATACAGTCAAGATTTAAGTTTTCATTTTCCTTCACAAGTCTATGTTGAGTTTAGTTTATTAATTGCATACTGTTTACTTTTTAAACTATATGTAATTTGGGTCTGACAGATTTAAGACCGCTGCTTGCCCATTCCTCATGTTTACATGTGATGTTAAAGACCGGTTTAATTTAGTGCTTCTAATGTCTCACCCTGCATGAGGAAAAAGTGACCAATGCAAAAATGAACTAAAACGGCCAAAATAAATCCAGGAATACTTAATACAGTTTTGAATCAGATTAGAATATGGTGTTACTCGATTTTTAAAAAAAATTGTTTTTTGGGTTGGGTTTTCTTAAAACAATGAGAATAACATCTCCTTTGGTTAAGCCCTTGACAAGAAAGGAGTGAATTAATGAATCGTACTCAGACCACTGTCATCACAGGTGTGCATGCTGAAATACGGCTCATACAATTTAAAAAATCATTTTTTCGTTTCCATGCATGAACTCCATGCAATAAAGACTTGACGACGGTAACTAAATCGGTGTATTAAATAGAGATGGTTTGAGGAATGCAAATTACTTGTAAGTTTTGACTATTTTTCTGTCCACAAATTTCTTCTGCGATCGTTATCAGTCACCTCACCAGAAAGGTTTTCATTTCATTTATTTAGTTATTTGTGTTTCTTTTGTAAATTGTTCTATCGAGTGTTTGTCAGATTAAGGAATGCGTAGGGTGCTGATCAGAATGGCCATTTTACTCAGGCTGCAAACCTGGCGGCATTGTAATGTCTACTCAGCAGGCCAAACAAGTAGTTTTGCAACTGCTGGGCCCAGCGGTTTTTTTAAAGGAGACTAAAGAACCCGTATCAAAAAATAATAATTCTGCCAATTGTGTGCAGAGAAAGTTTATCAAAAAGAGCAAAGCAGGACTTAAAATACATCGCCTAATGACACCGTTTTACAAGACGGCTTTCCAAAATTGTGAAAAGGATATATTTTATTAACAATATATACTGTACACAAAGCCCCATAGGGAATACGCACACCAAAACTGTTTAATTCAATGACGACGAAGCCTGGCCAAAGACCATCTCAGACCGCTGCTCTACTACTTAAACTGTCAAAATGAGGCCGTAGTTGGTCAGTAAATACGTACTGAACAAAACAACAAAGCGCCCATTAAAATTGGAGTTACTATTAACAACCACGTACGTCTGTGATTAGGTCATTTAAATGCAATCAAGCCCGTAGGCCTACTAGTATGTTCGCATACCATTACAATAATAGTTGCATTTACTTTAAGTATAAATCCAGGTTGCTTAACACTCCTATCTATACTTGCTTCAGCCAGCAGAGTGCAAACATCTTTCCAATTTTAACTACTCTTACTGCAGTCGGAGTTATATATTGCTAATTAAGCCATTACTTTTTATAGAACAGACTTACATAGGGTTCGGTTGAATCAGACGGACGATACACAAAAAAAGCAAAAGTGCACGTATTCGATTGTCATATTGACGCTCTGACGTAGTTGAACTAAGGGGGGGAGGTAAACAAGATGGCGGCAGCCTGACAGCAGCTACATTAAGTGGAGCATACCTCCAGCTAATATTCTTGCCGACACCACCGGAAGGAGTAGAGACATTAAAACTGGTCAAATATCAAGGGTTACTTGTGACAAATTTCGAAAGCCAAGGTAAGAATGATTGTGGTAGGCGAGTTTAAAATATAGTTATGGCTAGGAAGCTAACATTCGGTTGTAATTGAAATATTGCTAGCTTGCTTATTGGATTCGATGCTTTCGGGGCTGTACATGACATTGTAGTTACCTCTCTAATGTTACTCGATGTATGTCCATTATAATGGACATTATTTAAACTGATACCTAGTATATTTTTGGGGATAACATAGACGATCCAATCCAGTGTTGCGAGAAACGTAAGAGCTAAGTTGTAAATAAAGTCTGGTAAAGCGTGGTTACCTGCAGTTGGTGTTGTAGTGTTCGCTGTGTTGCTAGCTAGTAGCACTAATACAACCAGCTAGGTATTAAGCTGTTAGCTAGTCAAGTATTTTTCGCAGACTAGAATATGCTTTAGTGCTACTGTACACGGACTTCTTTAGCGAAGAGACCAATACGTGTTTGACTGGTTTGACTAACTTTCAGTGTTTGGGTGTAACTATTTAGGTGTATACGGGACCCCAGACTATTTTTCAAAATAAAGAAAATTGGAAGCTTGCTAGTTGGATCATGCAGAGATGCCGCAAATATTTATCTGCAATTAACATTTGGAGTTGGAAAACTGATTAATAATTCATAGTGAATGGGTTTGTTCTTTTACATTTTTATTTAATCGTGTTTGTTGGTTTTGCTTTTGTAAAAGTCTTCTATATGAAGTTTGGAAATTGGACGTGTAAAACCAGATCGTTAAATTAAACGAGCCTATTTGTCTACTGCGGGGTAAATTCTACTCTGGTTCGCTAATCCTTCCAATAACATTTCAAGGCAGTGTTAAAGTGTGACCCTGACGACCGTGTAGCTAATTGTTGGTTTAAATTACAGATTACGTGTGGCAAGACCTTGGTGTTTTGAAGAAAGCTGGGGACTCATTTGACAAGCTTAATGAAGTGGGAGGAAAATAGCGCTGATTTTGCTTTTACCCCTATCAAGCAATACCAAAGAAGAAATCTTCTGAATCTGATAAATTGCTAACCAAATTGCGTTTAGGATTGAGTATTGGTAAAACTACAGTTAAGATGAAGGTTGCTGTTAGCAGCGCTACACGTGGACCTTAGTTGAGATCAGTAACGTGGGATTTCAACCAAAAATATTTTTTTGCCCATTATTTAGTGGTTTTGAACGTTATATCACGTATAGAGGTTTCTAGCATCGATGGAATTTAATGTCAGCTTTGAAACGCAGTTAAATTAAGTGATGCTGTTTTATTGTGTAGCCGTCCTGAGAATCCACTACACTGGACCTAATCAAATATTGGCCACCCTTCTTTTACCACCTCTGAAACCTCAAAGTTCCACCATATCACCTCTCCCTTGAAAGTTATTGTAGACCCTGGGGACTTGACGTTTAGGTGTTCTAAGTTTGTTCACTTCTTTAAAGACTTAAATGAAAGTGGAGAGACATCAGTGTTCAGTATCCATTCAGGTTCTGGAATTTAAAAAAATAACCGTTGATTGAACTTCATACGGTCCAACTGGGGGAGACAATTAGGTGCTCCTTCTAAATAGTACTGTGGCAGCCTAAGGAGCAGAGATGAGTGTAGATGAGCTCCAGCATTTGGACTACTTGACAGAAAATGAGCTCATGGGTATGGACACCTTCATCCATCGCATTGATTCCACGGAGGTCATTTATCAGCCACGACGCAAGAGAGCCAAGCTGGTTGGCAAGTACCTGATGGGGGACCTACTGGGAGAGGGCTCCTATGGCAAGGTCAAGGAGATGCTGGACTCGGAGACCCTGTGCAGGAGGGCAGTTAAGATTCTCAAGAAGAAGAAACTGCGGCGAATCCCAAACGGAGAGGCTAACGTCAAGAAGTAAGTATTGTGCATGTGTTGCTTTCACAGGAATCCATCTGCTGGTTGAGCACTCAACATGATCTTAATCAGAAATTTCTCTGAACTATTTGCAAAAAAATTTAGATTTATTTTCTGCGGACTAGGCATATTGAACATTTTTGACTGCAATTTATTACCCATTCAAGTCAATTTAAATTGACTTTTTAAAATTGATTTTTTTTATTTATTTATCTGAAGCAGTCTACAATGTAGTTAACTATGCATTAACTACATTGTTCATCTGTCCAAATTGAAATGATAATATTCCTGAAGATGTATAATCGTCTATGTGTTCTGCTAGTAAAGGTGCTCACCTGATTGCTGATTGGACCCGGTGATCCAGGTATTGCAGATCCAACTCTGGATCATGTCGCTGCTGACATTGACTGAGTGACGGTGCACAATTGGTTGATCACGGCAATCTCCTTCTGCACCTCAGGCGCCTGCAAGTTTGCAGTGCTGCAGAGAGAGGCATGTTTCTATTCCAATTGGTGCTGATCCTCCTTGGCGGTCTCTTGAGTGACTAATGGCTCCTAGTTGTGTGACTAGTTCATCTGGCGAGTGTGCGTGTGGTTACGGGATTCGTTGTAGGGAGTTGAGACACGATGGTGCCATTGCAGATTGCGATTTTGGGAAGTGTGTGTATGTATGTGTATTTGTATTCAGACATTCGGTGGAAAAAAAATTATATTTGTATGAAGTATCCCTTTTGTATAAAATTTATATAAAAGGTATTACTGTTTTCATCATAACTTATGATGCTAAATCAGTTTTAATTGGAATGAGACTTCATTCCTTCAATCAGTATATTAAAATTGTCAAGATCCAGACATGTTAGAAATGTTAAACAGTGCCGTAGTTATTTATACATTAGCTGTGATGTCACCCGTAGGGCTTTCAAGTGAAAACGGTGACTGGAAAACCTCCGTTAACAAATCAATTTAAATGCGTCGTTTTAAACTAAAACCAAATAAAATTGTTTCCGTTCTGCAACACAGCCAGTAGTTGGCATCGGCATGCTTCAGTGATATTGAAAGTTGATCGCATAAGGCTCCAGGGTTTCATTAGTTTTTCTATATCACTTATTTTAGCTTTGAGGTGTTAATGCTGTGGTGAATATTCTTTCTGTTTAAGCTAGGTCAATTTCATCCATTTCAGTTATTGCCTTGGTCTGTGTTTTCCAACCATACCTTCAGCATTTTGCTGTACTCCTCATTCAATTCACTTTGCTGATATGAAGTGAAATTCGTCTACTGTATTTCTTTGTATTTTACGATGAGAAATAAATGTCCTTTGCTTTTCATCGTTATTGATCATTTATATAGGGGTAACTACAGGCATAATGTTTAATGCTTCCTCAGGTCTTCTCCAAATCGCCAGAATAATCGTTTTGGTAGCTGGGCAGTCACTTGTATTGTTTTGGTTTGTAATGATCTTTGCTATGTCATCTACATGATATGAACCTGAAACGGCAGTTCAGCGCTTTGTTTTTTATTATAGCTGCATATTAAAAGTTAGACCAACTAAACTAGGTTCCTCTCCTTCAATCGGTGCTGAACCTCTTGTACGTGCCATGTAGCCTGCATCGTGGAAAAGAGAAGGGTGGCTCGAAGGCGACTGGGATTGGAGGAGCCCAGTAGCACTTCCTCACCCTCCCCACACGCGGTGGTGCGAGTCATAGTGACGCCCTGAGACGCATTAGCACTACTGGCCATTCCTAATTGTGGGGGAGGACATTGCAAAAAAAAATTATTTATGTATACTATTCAGGTTTTGGGTTGACTGAAAATTCAAATATCTTTACCACCTTTTTGCTACGTGAAGTGTTTCCGTTAGAGTAGGTTTACAGAAACTGAAGTGTGTCTTATCTTTGTTCATCCCTTTCCAAGGGATTAGAGGGACTTCCTGAAATTTTAATCACCCAGTGCAGTTTAATTAATATACAGTTCGGTTGAGCCTGAAGCACAGAATTAAAAAAAAAAATTGTCTGCCATCAAATTTTATGCTGAGAAAGTAAGGGGATTTGATTCATGAGTTTCAAATGTGAATCGCAATGTCCTTGATTTCTTAAAGTTGTTGGACTCACTCCACATTTTGAGTCCTTCAAACTGTTTTGAGAACACATTTCATGCTTTGAGAAGCTGGTAATGCTATTGAGATGCCTGTAACTTTCAGGTTCTGTGACAATTGGTCTCCATTTTAGCTTCTCCATGACCGTTTGACCCTCAATGGACTTAATGCAAGCATGCCTTATCTGGGCAACTGTTCTTTTACAGGTCCCTGTGAAAGTCTTGCTCGGATTTGCATACCTTCTCTGGATGACACACAATGCCACTATCTCATTTATGTGCTGGAGAATTAACTGTCAGTGTTTGTGCAATGATAATTATAAGTCATTTGTCTTGAGTTGTGGAAGATGAGTCCTCGCAGATGCAAAATGGTGGCTAATCTACATGTAAACTTGAGTCTAAATGAATTATGACGAGGCGTAAACCTCATCTTTACCCTAACTTAAGGAATGCATGTTGTTTTTAGTTCGTCTCCTGTAAAACCATGTCTTAAGGCTGATGGTCTATTTATGTTAATGGATATGGACACAATTGCTGTGTTTGCTTATACAAGTCTTTAGTTATGAGTCTACTGTTGTAAATGGTAGAATTTCATATGCGTTGCTGTAGATTCATTATTAGGTTTGACAGCTACTACCTTGGTAAAATCCTTATACGCAGAGTTTAAGCCATTAGTCCTGCCTGCCCTTGCTGCTTTCAGATGTTCATTTTGTCAATAAGGATGTTTTACAGTGGCCTGATTGGCTGTCAATGTGAAACGGCTAATTATAGCTTTTTATTCCTGGATTCCCATTGAAGTGAACTAGCCTGGAACGTAAAACTTGTGAGGATTTATACACTGATGAATACATTTTGGAAACATTATCTGGAGTGCTGTTATTACTAATTGAAGTGCGTGGCTGTGTCACATTTCAGTCTTCTTGTGCTGCTTTTCATGCTAATATAATGGTCTGTTGTGGGGCAGCAGCCTAGAAAGTACCAGGTAACTGAACATGTGGTTCAGTGAATCATATCAAAATATATGGATTGGCTTAGAGTATCTTAAAAATGTATTTAAAAAGGGGTGGAAATACAGTTTAAACTATTCCAATTATAGTGTTAAAACATTTAAATGTAAATGAGTTGACATTTAGGGAGATGCCACTTTTAGCGGTGGTGTGCTGTGGAATTTGGTGCACCCCTCTGATACCGGCTCAGTAATGTCTTCACCTCTGATTCTTCGCACCTGAACTTCTTACTAAACATTTTGCAGCCGACTGCCAAGCCTACCAGGCTTACCTGGAAAAAGTAAACCAAAAAAAAAAAAAATTTCCAAACGTTGTGACGTTGAGCAACGTCCCGATCTGGATCACTTGAAAAGGATAAACATTTTAAACTGCTTGCAGGTGTCTCTTAGAATCCTTGTGTATTTTAGCTGCATGTTAAACGGTTCAAATAGTCGGCATACAGTCCAGACAGAAAAGCCTTGAAAACGTGTTGGCAATTAAATTTACATCCTCAGTGGCCCCATCCAGTTGCAATTTTACATTTACTGTAAGCAGATGATATCAATTATGGGGGGGACGGTAGCTTATCTGTTGTAAATAGCTAATGTTGTTACTCATTTGCTGCCAGTGTAGGGTCACGTAACCGCAATCTATATATAACGCGCACAAGTTACTTCACAAAGAAGGTGCAGACTCCTAGTGCTGCAATCCCACCTACTACAAATTAAAATCTGATTGGATTATTTACTGTCACTCTGCCAGTACAGTTTGCTTAGATCTCCAGGAAAGCCACAGAAGGTGCAGAGGAGACGTAGCCAGTTAACTTCTCTTTGATAAGGCCATTGAACGTTTTAAAAAAAAGGTGTATAACGCCTTTAAAAAGTTAAAAAGCAATGTTATGAAACAATTTCAGGCATTACTTCTCAATATCTCCATCTGCAAAAACTGAGTGTCCTTACTGCTCTGGAAAAGTATTGACCAAACATCGCAAATAAAGAGCAAGTTGGCATGTTGTGGTTTTTTCTGAATGCCCAGATGATCTCTATAGGTTTGATAAGCTCTATGATGGACACAAGTATCAACCGGAAGGCTGTTGCTAAGGTTATGAATCACGGTAGTAAACAAGTTGGACCCCATTTGTAAGCTTGCTCTGGTTTTAGTTCCGCATCACTGAAAGAAATAATGAGTTTAAAAACCGCACCTAAAAAAAATTTAAATCATTTTTTGAGAAATTGAGTGCCATTAGGAAATGGCTGGTGTTTGTTGGGTGATATTGGCTGTAGTATTTCAGTTTTTCTAAACCACATCTTGCTCTTATTACATATAGAATCGTTTCCGTTTTCCTGCGCCCTTGATTTTCTTTAATGCAATAGAAAACTCCTTTTGTGTTTTCCTGTTACTATTTATTTGGTTCTTTATCTTTTAAGGAATGTATTATGTGGTCGTCGAAAGCGTTCAGATATCCTGCATAGAGTCTTGTAACGAGGAAAGCGGAAATGGAGAACTGCAGGAAGGTAAAGAGAACGAAAAACTGCTAAATTTATTTAATTCTAGTGGAGATTAAACTGCCCTGAACCCGTGAAGGCGGCCAATTGTTAACACATGGAGGGAGACTGTTGCCCTCGGAGAATGTTGGACTCGTTAGACCGCAGAGTGCCACAAAGGGCCAGGAATGCTTGGATGGTTGTTAATGTATGTTTGTTTTGTTTTTATTTATTTATTTATAATGCAAAGCACAGTTTAGCAGCTAGTAGTCTGCTCTGGACACACCACAGACTGCATCTGACGCCCATCACAAACGGAGCCGTTACCCAGCTCACTGGTGTAAATATTTTTTTAATATTAACCAGAAATCCATCCTCTTTAGTTTTACAATAAATAAAACTAACACCAATGTACTTGCTCAAAGCCAGTTAGAGAGCGGGCCAGGAAATGTGTTGACTGAATCATTTGAACACTATAACTGTGATGCGACACACAAGCTGTGTATCAGCAGAGAGGATTCATCCCACAGATTGTGGTTCTGCTCTCATTGCTATGTAGATTAGTCTTTTTGTTTTTTGGGAAAGGTCCGTCGGTAACTCTGCTATACTGATTTTAGTTTGAGTCATCAGTCAAGCTTTAGGTCCAGCTTGTTTTGTGAGATTTTTAATCTGATGAATAATAATTGGTGATCTCTTTAAGACGGCCAACCCCCAATGATCACCCCGTGTCAGGTCCTAAATAACCTGAGATGGAAATGTGTTCCTTAGCCCTGTTGTGTAATGCTTGACTCCTTTTGTGGCCTACGTCATTAAAAACCCCTGTTTTGTTCTTGTTAGATAATCTGTTATTTGTACTGGGTATTGGGTCGCATTTTTGCTTTATTTTTACATGCAAATAATTCTCCATTAGATATTGGATCTGTGGCGTGTAGACAAGACGTGGATCGGCTGATGACATAATGAAAAGCTTCCCCGTAGCGTTGTTTGTTTTTGGGTCTGTGGTTTGAAGCTAATCTGCACATCACGTTAGTCTCATATGGTCCCACTTGCCTGCCCGGCTATGCCTCGGAACAAGTGACTCGCTCTGAGCTGCAGGGGGAATCCATTAAATCTCTGCGTCCGAGTACATTTTCTCCTCGTCAACATGCCCTGCTAAAGCTGCCCGGGCTCAATCACTCAGGGCAATTGTCTGACTATCGATGCATTGTATGGATACGATTTACTTCTTCATTCGTTAGTAAATGAAGAGGCCGTGAGAATGCTGTATTTAACGTTAATGTTCCTGCGCCAGGGATTTGATGGGTGTGTTGTTCCCCAATCCCGTTTTGACGCCATTTCTTAGAAGTTTACCCCCAGGGTGAGGAGTCCGTTGACATGGGGCCAGGGGGTGCGACGATAAAAAACAAACCACTAAGGTTCCATCCCCCCCCCCGTTGTCTTTGACTGCATGGGAGGGTAAAAGCTTGACCTCAAAGCCAGGATGAGTCAGTTTTGCTGATGGCAAGGACTCTAAATACCCTTTCAAAAAAGAGGGTGAAAAGGCTTCAGAAAGTATAACATCATACAGCAGCATCCCTGTTGAAAGGCCGGGGCTGTTGGGGAATGGCAATGGGGCCGCCTTGCAGCCGAACGGGACCAGCAGTGCGTCCTGAGTGAGCAGCGGGGAGGGACGGGATCTGGGCAAACGCAGCATCTTTACCAGCCCTGTCATCTGTTGGTATTTACTGTGCGGCGCATTGCAGGCGGCATCCTTGGGCTCTTTTCACTCTGCCCGACACGCCCTGTCAGCGTAGCAAGGCCTTTTTCAGCTCCATACGAAGCGGGCTGGAGAGCTGGACCTGGCTGAATCTCTCTCTCTCTCGGTGTGACAACCATGCTGCGTCCTTATTCACTGTGGTGCCCAGGGGGAAATGAAGTGCACAAATAGACTGTACATGCGAGCACACAGCCGAGATTAACGCGCAGCCACAGCTTGTGGCGCCATCTGCTGGATGTCTGGTCTCTTACGGTGTGTCTTTTTGTTCTTTTCACAGAGAAATCCAGCTGCTGAGACGACTTCGACACAAAAATGTGATCCAGTTGGTAGATGTGTTGTACAACGAGGAGAAACAGAAAATATATCCTTTTTTAGAAGTGTCTTAACAAATGGCTTGCATGATCACCTTGTCCGTGTGTGTGTGTGTGTGTGCAATGCTAACAGGAGAGGGAGACGCTTAATGGTGCTAATTATGTGCCCAGCTTTCTAGGTTATTATAAAGATTTGTCTGAGCTCTTAGAGCATGGATTACATAGCCTCTGATACTACAGACTTTGACTAAGCAAATTATGTGTTGAATATAATTATGTAACTAACACAACAGCAACCCATTTTAATAGCAGATGTTTGAAATGGAATATAAATATGTGATTTGAATAACATTTGAGTTATTAAAGTCTATAGGGGCTTCAGTGTAAACCACAGTGGGTCTCGCTAGACCTTTGGGTGAGTAAGAATCCCAAGCACAGGGGCTGCAGACTGACCCTATGATGCACAACAGTGCTGAGCCCTTTATCTCCCTTTATCCCACCTGATAGGCTGGCTGCGCTTATTCTGTGGAGCGGAGATGTGTAAATGAATTATCCCAGGATCCTATACTTTTAATTTACCCATCGAATTTACTTTATTTGAACTTTTTATCTGTTAAAATATTCCAATTTAGATTGAAAGCATTCCTGTCTACCTCAACTGAACAGCATTACGTATTCCAGTTTTATTCGGTCGAGCCATTGAGAATTTGTTATCTAAAGTTACACCTCAGCTTATCTAACCAACGGTAAATGTGATGTAATTGTGGCATGTTTCACTGTGACTGCAGTGTTGAAAATGGTGTCTTGCTCTTCACTGTTTGGCTGAGTAAGACCTCAGCGGAAATATCGTCTTATTAATGTTTAAAATAAAGTTTTATGGGAGGCAGTGACACCAGCTGTGGTCTTCTGCCTCAACTCGGTGTCTCCTGCAGACATTGTTGCCTCCTTAGCCGTCGTCTGATTGAATCTTCTCTGCTGTATTATTGTAGCCTGCAGTGCTTTGGCTCTGCAGTGCTGAACGTGCCTAACCCAGAGCTTTAAAAAAAACCCCCATCTGGCACGCAATTTAGCCACTCTGATAAATGCAAACCCATTGCTGTGTTCGACTGTAAAGTTACTCCTTTGGCCCGTCTGGCTCTCTCAGCCTTTAACGCTGCGCCATTCTTTGGGCCAGCTTACTGCCGGAGTGGGTCGCTAAAATCCGCAGAGAGAGGAGAGGCCCTTGACGAACTGGGCTCTGCGTTTATTCCTCTCCACGCCCTCTCTGTGCTTGGCTTTCTGGTCATGCTGAGGCAGTTCCTTGGTGAGGGGGTTTAGTCTCTAGCAGCCGCTCGTCCTCTGGGCTTCCCCCCGCCCGTCCTGCCTCACGAGGCGCGCACTGACGCAGCACTGACTGCGGAGCTCCCTCTCTGTCGTAGTGCTGTCGATTTATGGGAACATGTTTGTTTTTTCTGATGCGTTTGGGGATCTCTCTGTAAGCCAACCCCGGTCTTTTCTGTTAGCACTTGGTTCTGCGTTCGCATTGGTAGTGGAATCACATGCAGGCTTTTCATTTATTTATGTTTCAGTGTAGGATGATCGTTATTCATATTATTTTGACTTGCATTGATTATGTGCCAAGACATTTGAATCCATTTTATTACCCCTCTCCGACATATTGATAAATGTTTGCGGTACTAAAATTGACCGTTGAAAGGAGCACATTAGCGTGAGTGGGCCATTCATAGCCTCTGTCATAGGTTTTCGCTGTATTCCTGGACTCCCTAAACGACGTTCTCACCTTTCTCGGGTTACTCGGGGCTGTACGGCATGTTCAGAAATGGCTGTATGCGTTCCACTCCATCCTTATTTGTGGCTCCCTCCTGTATCATTTTTTTCCCTGACTTTGCCCTCACGTATATGGTGATGGAGTACTGTGTTTGTGGGATGCAGGAGATGCTGGACAGTGTCCCAGAGAAAAGGTTTCCTGTGTTCCAAGCTCACGGGTATGTGTTCCGAACGGCCCTGATATTGGGAGAAACCTTTGCAGCCTGAATGCTGACTGTAAAACATTTAACGTGAAACCACTGTAGACCTTTAAAGGTGTTGATATTTTCATTGTTTCGATATTTCTTCTCACACGTCAGTTTGCCGGGTTAATGATGAAAATCTTCCTCTCAACCAGGTATTTTTGCCAGCTAATAGATGGCCTTGAATATTTGCACAGCCAGGGAATTGTTCACAAAGACATTAAACCAGGGAATCTGCTGCTGACGACGAATGGTGCACTGAAAATCTCTGATCTGGGTGTAGCAGAGGTAAGGAAGACCTTCTGCCCGCTTACGCTCCCTGGGGCCCTGGGTACTGCGTCCGGTGTGAGGCACGTAGCTGACATGGAGCCGTTTGTGTTGGACAGGAAAGGCAGTATTTGGAATTGCCTCTTGTCTACAAAGCCACACACGTTGGTTGATTAGTGATGTTTTTGAAGAAAACCATGAGCCCTCATTTAAAAATGCAATAGTGTTTTAAAATGTAATTGAAGCATATTTGTGAAGTGCAATTTTTTGTTTTTACTAAGCGAGAAGGTTAATTATGAGGTAATGTAAATGTTAAGTGAGGAATGTCACACAGATGCACAGAGCTGTTTTCACTCCTCTGCCAGGCTTTGCACCCGTTCGCCGAGGATGACACGTGTAGGACGAGTCAGGGTTCCCCAGCCTTTCAGCCACCCGAGATTGCCAATGGCCTGGACACGTTTTCCGGGTTCAAAGTTGACATCTGGTCCGCGGGAGTAACATTGTAAGCATCTGCATACAAAGAAATCTGCTTACACACGCACACATAAGAACTGTATAAACCAAGTTAGTTGTTTGTAATCTTTCTTTTCTTATATAATGACTTAATTGTGTCCCTTCATTGATTTATTTAAAAAAATTTTTTTTTTTTTTTTTTTTTTTATCCCTGTACATATAGAATTTTCCAATGCTATGGTTAATATATAGCAGAGGTAATCGTATCCATGTTTTCAGTCAGATTGAATGTCTTTACTTTTCTTCTGGCAGATATAACATCACGACCAGTCTATATCCCTTCGAAGGGGACAACATCTATAAGCTTTTTGAGAACATAGGTAAAGGAGACTACAGTGTTCCAGAGGAGTGTGGCCCTCTACTATCAGACCTCCTAAGAGGTAAGACGGATGAGTATGATGATAATGATGATAATCTAATTCAAGAGGGAAAATATGACCTTTTTTGAAATGACAACCTTGACGTGATTAACTCCAGAAGTTTAATAATCCTGAATTCTGCAAGTTATGATGGATTGATTTTTATGGTTTTTTCCCTCTGGCATTAAAACACTGAAAGTTTAGCAGATGTTAGTAGTGTACAAACCTGGCAGCTTCAATTGCACACACAGAATGCAGTTTATGTTAAACAAGATTTCTTGGTGTCTGAAATTAACGTATTGTGTAATTCATCACAAAAAGGTCTATATAGTCAGATCATTGATCAGTGACGCTTGTTTCTCTCTGCAGTGAGTATGCATTAGAGATCTGTAGAACAGATGTTTTCTCTTATGGCTGAAGACAAATGCATCATTGCCCTCAGAGTTACTGTTGTGGGGCATCGTATGAAATTGGTCAACAGCGTTTTTGCTCATCTTGAGCAGTAGAGGGCGCTGTGAGATTATTGCTTGCGTATCGTTCCACAGTACAATAAAAACCAGATCAGTGATTTGATGTTTATTTTATGTAATGGCACTTCTTGGCAGTGATGGACAATTCATAAATGTATTGAATGACTTTAGTGAAAAGTTTTCAGACATTATATAATACAACCTGTCAGTATCGTTGCCTTGTTTAAAAAATAAAGTATTTTATCTGATCAAAACCGCTGCTGCAATTCTAGATAGCAGTGTTCCTTGTCTCTAAATGTCAATGCATTACCGCAATACACTCTGTGCTCTACAAAAGCGATTTTTATATTTGATTATCAGAGCTCAGCATCTATGCTGCACAGTCTGTAAGAGGATAACTTTCTAAATGTTGTTAATGTAAAATCTATTTGCAATGGGCATCATTTATATTATATATCTCTATCTATCTATCAGGGTTAAAAAAATCAACATCAGATCTAAATCTGTTCTCAAGTATTTCAGAAACGTTCCCGCATGGACTTTTTTTCTGCAGCCTTCTTTGTGAATTCTGCACCCAGTGTCTGATTTCTGCAGGTTTTTTTTTTTTTTTTTTATCTCTCACACTTGATTAAGAGGCACAATTCTCATCATTGTAATCACCACCATCTCAGCCTCCACTGGCACACACACAGCTGTGTGGTGACGCAATGCCTGTGAGCCACACTTTAATTAGAAAGTCTGAAATGGTACCCTTGTGCCATGAGAGTTCTCTCGCGTGTTGCCCTGTTTCCTAACGGCCCTTTGTTCGGTTGAAGTGCTGAAAATGACCCATTTCCCGTCTGAGTCTCTGGCTGTCTTAACGTGTACAAGCGCCCCGCACGAGACTGACTGATTACAGAATCCATTTCGCACCTCTGATGTAGTCGCAGTTCCATTCCGAATGTAACACATTCCTCTGTTGGAGATGGTTATTGCGGGTCAATGGAGGGTAAAGTTCCAAATGCCTGAGTGATTTAAGAAGCCTGGAGTCGGAAAACTGGTGAAAGTGGACCCAATTCCACATGTTAAGCTCCTTTATAGTGCAGTCCAAGATGTCCAGACTAATTACGAACGGCCATCTGGAAGTTGTGAGCTGGCCACTCGGAACAGAAAAGGGGCACTGTTGAAATGTGGATACTCATAGTTGATAAAAGGTATACATGAGGCGCCACTGAGCTGTGGGAGCCGAATCACAGCACTTGCCTCCTTTGTAAACATGTCTAACTTTTTTTTATTATTGGTTTGATTATTATTTGTTGTTCATTTTAGGAATGCTTGAATACGATCCTATAAAGAGGTTCTCAATACAGCACATCAGACAGCACAAGTAAGTCATTTCATGTTTTCTTTTTTTTTTTTTCCCTATTGGAGCAATTCTGTCATAACACATTGACCTCAATTTTTTTTGTTGGATGTCTGTTCCGTTTTTGTATTATGACAATGTCAGTTCTGTTTTCGTATGAAGACGAGCACGCATCTCGTGTATCGGTATTGGTTTACAATGGAAAGTGAAACACAAGGTGTAAATCAGCTTGCCATGCAAGGATTCCTGCCATACCTGTAATTAGATTTCTGGCTAATCTTTTACTTTGATTTCATCTTCGTCTTAGATGAAGCTAAGGGATTATATTAATTTTGTTAATGGGGAAAAAAACAATAAAGCTTAACGGGTATTTCTCCCCCCGCTGTCCTCCATATTCATGTTGGCCTTTAAATGTGATGTATTTCATTAAATTTTCTTACATTCAACTGTGGGGGGTTTTGTCAGTGTAGGTCTGATCTGGGTGCTCATCAAAGCTTTGATATAGAAAAGTTTGACTGTGCTAACCCAAGGTTTCAAAAATAAAACGCACGTCAAGAACACTGATTCTTCGTCAGCCTGGTTTCACACTTAAACAGCGTTCACTTTTTTTTTCTTTCTCTCTCTCCTCATATTCAGTCTACATAAATGGAACAGTTAAGTCACTTTGCAGGCACGTTTCTACACTATACATGTCTGCTTTACAAATCTCTCAGATTCAAAACAAATTCAGTTTTTTACTTTTTTAATAGATAAATTCCATTAATTCTTAGCATTTAAAAATTGGATGTGGGATTTTGATAGTTTCTCACTTAAGTACTGACTCGGGTCGCATACATACTCTTGATCAATAACCGAATAATTTAGCACTAAATATGTTATGCAATATATATTTATAAAAAATATAAATATCCAAGGAATATGTAAAGTGTTTGTGTACACCACAAAGAAATGGTTCTGACTACAAAATCAATTTTTGTTGTGGCCTTGTCACAATCCTTTTGTCACACAAAATGTCCTCCACTACAGACAAAAATGCATACGATTCTGTTGGCAGAAGATGGGCTCATTTTAGACATTATTACGTAGTTGACGAGGAGGTTTGCCCAGCATCATTGTGTTATACTTCTCTAAGTGTTCCTGTGGAAAGATGCATATATACCTTATCGTTGGCAGGCTGTGTCATTTTAAAAGGCAAGGATCGGTCCCTGATACAATAGCAACCTTATTAGTAAATAGTTTTTGCTTGGACTGGTAGGGGAAAGAAATGGTGATTTAGTGTATGGGTTTTACACTCTAGTGTGAAGGATAAGGATGGCGTGATGGCAGGGCTCTTGTCCTCGGCATTCACTTGATCCAGAAATGCAAATTGCGTAACGATTAGGGGGTGAGTACACATTATCTGTATCTGTTCAACCTCTAAGTTGTATGTATCCGTACTCGGAACGGGCGTGGCTTAAACCGGATGTGGGCGGGGTATAACATGAATTCGGCGTTTTAAACCTTACAGGGATATGGGCTGATCAGAATTTGCTATATTTGTTTTAGAAAACCACTTACAGAACAGCCTCAGAACTGAGCTTCAGATAAATGTTTTTGATAACAAGAGTAAGAACTATTTACAGAACAAGTTTTTATTAACTTGAACGAATAAACTTCAGTGAATCAATGAACACAACACATGCCGCATTAAGAAGTAAAATGCATGACTAGAGTTTTCATACGCAACATAACTTTTATTTATTTTTTTAACAGTTTGTTGCTTGTGTGTGATCATAGGGCTTTTTTTTTTTTTACTACCTAACGTTTTTATTTTTTTATTTCTACGCAAAGTAAAACACAATGATTATGTGGTGTGTGTGTGTGGTTTCTCCCGTCCCACCGAAGGCACCGAGGTCGATGTGTAAGAATGCTAGGATGTCAATGATCCTAGTAGAGTGTGTGTCTGAGATCTTTAAATGTTACAAGTACGTGCTTGCGTATATTATGTATTCGCTCGCTAGCTAACTGGCTAGTAGTTAGCCCCACTGTAGCAAGCAAGACCAAGCCAGAAGCTATAACTGCCCGTTTGTAATCAGTAATATGTGCTTATGTGTGAATGTCCAGTAAATGTGTGTTTAGCTAGCTAGGGTGAGAATAATAATATCAGTGTTGAGCCGAATCTGAGAATTGCAAACTTTTTTTTTTTTTTTTTTTTAATGAGAATATATGACGATAGACAATAGATCCCTGTGGACAGAGTGGCTGGCTGTGACGACCTAGTTCTAGTACGGATATTGACACATTTTACTCAGATGATACTCGCGCTAGTAAAATGTACATTATCCGTACCGGATACTCAGACGTCCCTAGTAACGATGTGGCCTTTTAATTCCTAATGGGGCAAATGCCGGATTGCACTAAAAGTATTTTCTGAAATTTCATAAAATGCAAATGGGAATAAGTGTGACTTATAATCAAATTGTTTGGTGACTCCGTCCCATTAACCTTGACCAATTTTTCCAAACTGTAGGTTAAGAGGTTCAAAATACGTCATTGAGCTGCATAAAATTGCTAGATTTTTTTCCTCCTTCCTTTAGCCTTCGAGAGAGCTCTTTTGCAGCCTTTTAACACCCTTGACTACATGGGCAGTAACGTTTCTGGCTGAATATGCGCTGCCGTTTCCGTGGTAACGAATGACTGAAGCGTATCCGTGTGCTGGCGTGGTGTGCGAGCTCTCGGCAGATGTGAGCGAGCAGGGAGGGGGTAATCGCACTTCTGTAGTCTCTCGCCACGGGATGTCATTTGGTTTCGGTTGAGGGTGCCGACAATTTAAACAAGTGTATTTAGTAGCATTGCCCCCTAATCACACCTGCACACAGGCACTCAAATCTCTTCTTCCAATAATTGGCTGTTTTTACAGCAAACTGCACTATTAATACTTAATGCTGATAAGATAACACTTGCTGGCTTGCACAGATCTATAAAGGCCTGTTGTATTTGCAATAAGGCCATTTTCTGTGGATTCTTCATGCTTTTCAGCTGCCAGTAAAAACATCCATTATGTTAAAGAGCCTGGAGTAACTCTCCCTGATGGCAGTAATGGGTTTAGATGGGGTTACATTCACGAGTTTGTAATGATGCAGCCATCTTGTGACTGTACACTTAGCCATGAAATATGTTTTTGAGACATCCCTTTAGTTACACCTAAATTTGAAATTACAAGATTTTGCGGTTAGGACAATTTGTTAAATCAAACTATCCTGTTAGCCTGAAGATGCTGGGGTGAGACAATCAGTTTAAGAGAATAAACCATCAGTATAAATTTATTCAAGAATGAGAAGCCATACCATTTAAATAAACTGCAGGATTGTTAATGCAAATGGGATTTATATTTGTAAATGGGCATGTGGAATATGTGCATTTTCTTTACTCTTTCTTTTCTTTGAACAGGACATTTTAGAGTTAGACTTTACATCCTGACATAAATCTTGAGTATTATCAAAGCGAGTTTAAATGCCTTGTTCAAACACGATGAACATGAATATCACCCTGCAAGCTTTTAGTAACATTTAGTTTACCATTTATTTTAAGCCAAAGATATTCAGATATAAGTGTGGATATTGTTTAATAGCTTATGTTGCACATAACCTCCAGATTTTTCCTCATACTAAATTTTTTATAACATTTTCTTTAGCAGTTGGTTGAATGTGGAAAAAGGTCAGCATTCACAGTCTGTTTTGATCTTTGATCGGCTTTCCCCACCTTGAATGAGACCTTTTATAGTTTGGAGTTCTCAATCAGATTAGCTGCAGATGTGAAACCCTGGCATTGTGCCAGGCAATGGCATACATACCAAAACCCTGCAAAAATGTTATGTTATCCTAATGTTATCCTAATGTATTGCGACGTTATGTTGCGTGTTAGCCGTTGTAGCAGAGATGGCGCAGCCTTAATAAGGAATCCAGCGTTTTGTGCAGTAAGGAAATGGCTCCAAAGCACTGGGCAGCTGGGCAACATTTGTGTTGTTAAATGGTGCTCAGTGAAGTAAGGCTGGTCCCACGCTCATTATCTTCAGTGAGCAGCTTATGTGACAGGATTGTGGCGTCTCCTCCTGTGAGCAGGAGTTGAGCTGCCTTACACCCACGCAGGACTGAGAGGAGGTGCTGCATCCTGTGAGCAAGAGCGAGGCTTTGTCTTTCAGCGCAATTAAGGGAGAGGAGCAAGTCGGTGCCGTGGGTCCAAGAGGCCAGGATCTGGCACCTCCTCTCTGCCCTGTGTCGGTGGAATGCAGCTCTACTCCTGTTCACAGGATTAGGTGACACAGTTGTGAACTGCTCACTGGATATAATGATCATATTCGTGATTCCACGATCCACGGGCAGCGCTGAAAAACGGTGCACTCAGAGCACCCTCTCATATTTAACCTTTGTTAATACATTCCGAAAAAGGAATGTATTCCATCTTGTGGCGTGAGACTAAGCATTTTTACATGTGGAATGGCTTGCTCAGCATTGGAGATACCGTACAGCTGTCATCCGTTTTAGACAACCTGCTACCAAGACTACTCATTATGACTAGTATATGAACCGTCACTAATGGGTTATATTCCTTAAAGAATCCACAGAATTCTGAGCAGTAAGCCATATCATGGCATATAGTTTATACAGCGTATGGTTTAAATGTATTTATTTTTTTATTTTTTACTTAGACCATGTTTTACCTGTCTAACTTTGTGAGAGAAAGTTAGTGATATGCGTGTGCAGACTTGTGCTGTGGAAGCTGCTCCTTCCCACGTTGGCCTATTCCCCTTATTTGTTCAAATAAGTTTCCTGTTCGGCTTGGTCTTTTCGCTACGTTGTGGGTTTTCTGTCGTATTTATTTTCCAGCAGGAAGCGCGGATTTTGGTCTCACTGCTGCGTCACTGACAACGCAGGAGCTAGCCTTCGCTGTGAGCTAATGAGCAGGGATGTGTCACAGCGTGGACTACAGCTTGTTTATTTTCATAAGCCGTCTGGCTTTGGCTCCCACCCCCTTTAGATCATGCCAAAGATCTTTGCGCTGCAACGCAAACTCACAAGTTCTGTATTTCACGTCAGCACCGGCAACGCAGGTTCTTCTTTGGGTTTGCCAGCGCACCATATGGCTGCACCGGCAACCCGAAGTGACTTGAGAGACGCCGTGTATTACTGTGGCCAGGCCCCGAAGCGGTTTTCAGACGCCGTGTATTACTGTGGCCAGGCGCCGTGTATTACTGTGGCCATGCCCTGAAGCGGTTTTCAGACGCCGTGTATTACTGTGGCCAGGCCCCGAAGCGGTTCTCAGACGCGTTCTTATGCACACTTTGAGTAATTAGGCTAGCAAGGTATTAGCTGTTATATCAGCCAAACCAGGGTCTGATGCACCTAGACCTATTGCTTAGATCAGTTGGAAACTTCTGTATTTAGCTATTAAGTGACTCCGGAACACTGTCCCATATTACCCAATTTAGATGGACATTTTTAGACTTACCACAAGCCTTGGTCCTGGCTTAGCCAAATGCATGATACTAATGCAAGGATTACCAGGTGTTTTTTAGCCATGCACCCAATTGACTTTGAGGTATTGTACAGGGCCGGACTTGCACGGTTGACTTGCTCTCAAGGACACCACAAGGGGCATCTGCAGGACATGTCAAGACTAACTCTGTGCCCCCGGGGGTGAAGCCCATTGCAAAAATGGATTGTCTGGTCTTTCACCAGTTTATTTTCTTTTACTTGCACCTGCCAATTAAAGTCCGGTAAAAACTGTATTCCAGAGCTTAATGCTTTGGGCTTGTCTACCAATTTGTCAGTTCTGACGTGTGTCAGGAAGAGGCACGGCAACAAATATTGGGTAATTCATAGGCTGAACGACTGATCTAGGTGGAGATGTAGGGAAAACGGTTTTACTCCCTACATTTAAAAAAATGTATTCATTATTTTAATTGGCCGTCCTTTGCTATGTTTTAGTTTTTAAATATTTTGGCTTTGGTTAAAGGTAAATAACAAAATGTTAAGTTTCTTAATAAATGGTAGAGTGGTACAAGCCTGGGCGTGGCCTCTGGTACTTAAGTCCTGTGTAGTGCCACCTCCGGAGCTGGAGCTTAATTGCTTGATCGCTGACTGCTGGTTTGGTTTAGTGAGAGAGAGAGAGAAGGCAATCACACTAATTTGTAACAGGGCCAAAACAGAGTTTTTGTTGTGTAGTGTGAAACGTGCGTATTTGCACTGGGTTCTGGGGACGTCTGCACCAGGCATGTAAATCAATCGGGCAAACTGACCCACTGAGACTTGTCCAATACACCTGCTGCTGGAAATCCTTTACAGGAACGTTGGGTTATCATAACTGTGGTTCCCTGAAATAGAAATATTAGCCATTTCTCTTTACGGTCGCTGTTATGCCGCAGTGGCTCCGAACTAAAAACAGGCAGAACTAGAATGGCTGCCGCATTTTATGAGGTTGAGGTCACATGACTCCAATCACTCTTGTGTAATTTGGCATAATTCCTTGTAAACTGCTCAGAGGATCTTGAAGGAAAATAACCCATTATTGATGGTTAATCTTTTTGCATAGAACTAAATGAGTGCTCTAAGGAAATAAAAGGGCAAGCTCGTTTCACCTTAGTGTGAGATATTTGAGACTGCCACAATATGGAAAACATAATGGTCTTTCATTGACAGGTTGTGATTTCCTTTTTATAGATTAACAACCCTAATTCTGAGTTGACAGACAATACCTACTGTCCGTCTTCAACTTAATGCTCTTTTTTACTTAAGAAATTTATCTGAAACTAGTAAAATATAATGAATTATACATACATAATATATAATTATACATAAGTTTATACATCTTTACTTGAGTTATGAGTCTCTTAAAGTATTCATTAAAAACTTTTTTAATTTGCCCACTCCTCAAAACGACTTAATTCTGTCAGGTTGACACTGATGCTACACTCTAATTGGACACAAACCAGGAGTCAGAAACTTCAACACATACACACTACCGCACCCACACATGCTGGACAACCCCCTCGCACTCGTGCACACACACACACACACACACGTGTGCTGTGAGGCAGCCATATTGTGAGAAAACTGGATCGGCATGCTAAGTTTACCATCTCCCATTTTTCATCATCATAATTACTCCTGTACGCCTCGCGAAACTCGTTTGCAATTAAAATTGTTTTGTCAGGGAGCTAAACAAATGACAGAACTGGCATTACTATTAAAGCCATGTGACCGGTATCTTGCGTTGACATAGCAACTTAACATGGTCTCTTTCTCTTTCCTTCTTTTCGGGTCTCCTGTATTTTATAAATGCCGTAATCATGCAAGGGCAAAGCAAACCTAAATGTGAGTTTTATAACCTTGGCCTGGCTTTTTATGGAAGGTTGGTTAGGTTTGATCAAATTTATTGGCGAAAACTGCTGTTAAGTCTTCTCCACTACTGTTGACTAGAGGCGCTCAGAAATGTAATCTTTAAAAAATTTCTGGGAACCATGAATAAAAGGTTTTTGTCCGTGTGACAAAAGTGGCTTTGACCAGCTTTAAACTCTTCGTTGTGTGCTGTTGTCCTGTCCAGCTGGGTGCGCAAAAAACACCCCCCTTCCGAGCCACCGGTTCCCATCCCGCCCAGCTCGGACACCAGGGACCAGTGGCGCAGCATGACGGTGGTGCCTTACCTTGAGGACCTGCATGGATACGCTGAGGAAGATGAGGATGATGAGCTTTTTGACGGAGAGGATGAAATAATTTACACTCAGGATTTCACGGTGCCAGGTGAGGTCGTGTCCCGTTCCAGCTCAGTGATGTGGGAATCATTTTGAGTATATTTACGCGTTTCAGGGGGTTATGGGTAATAGAAAAAGTCAGGGGGGAAAAAAAGTGATTAAATGCATATTCAGATTACTTAGTAGTGTTAGTGAACATTTTTTGTTGGCTCCTATCTGGAGATTCCCCTAGTCATATTGTATTCTCCATAATATGTATTTTCTCTCATTCTTATTACAAACAGCAGGAATATTTGTGGTGAAAAGCTGTTTTAAAGGTGCTGTTTTAAAGTGCAGCACCTTTATGTGGCCCGTTATGGGAGGTTTTACATGTATTAAGTGGTGCTGAGGACCTCTGTCTCTGCTGGATTTTACTTTGAGTGAAATTGATAATCTCATTTCACCTTTGCTTGAGTGCCTTTGTCATGCTTTACAGGAAGTGTACACTGAGATTTATGGATAGTACAGGCTACATCAATGATTAATAATTTGTATTAAATGTTTGGAGGAACTTTGAAGTCAGACTTTTCTCTTAAATTTATGGAACTACAGAATCTGGAAAACCGGCCAGGAGTCAGATTTTTGATTTGGAGGTTGCTAAAAAGGGGCGTAACAGTAAATAAAAATGAGGGGTTCAGTCAACCCTAATCTTCAGTGGAGTAACTATTCATTAGTCATTAGGGCATGCACATTTCTGGGAGTATAGTTTTTATGATGACTACGGCACTCGTTAAGAAATTATATATTTCAGGCAATTCTGTCCCTTATTAATGGGGCCATATGGATGAAGCAAGCCAATACCCCAATGGCCGACCGTTTTATCTCGCTTCAAATGAAAGGCAAATTTTATGGAATATTTAGACAGAAGACAGACAGGTTTTTGTCACCACTCAAGACCAAGTATAGAATCAAAAACCGGAAAAAAGACTCGCATTCTAGAAGAATATATCCTTTGTTTCGTTATGCGACTTACAACAAAGAAAGTGTGCTGACGGTACCTTGTGTACATTTTTTTTTATAAGTAAGTGAGCTCTAGGCACTGGTGCATGTTTTTTGTTTTGATTTTGGAACAGAAAGTGATCAGTCTGTTCCTTGTGTACGTTTTGTCTCAATGTGCTATGGTGGTACAAATGTGTGTTTTGCATCAAAGTGTGCTGTCTACCTTGTGTACGTTTTGTCTGTGTGCTGCAGTGAAACAGATGTATGTTTTGAATCAGAAAGCCTGCTGCAGTTAATGAGTGCATTTTTCTGCTGGTGAAAGAATCATTAATGTAACGACTTTCTCTCCGCCTTTTACTGTTGCCTGCAGTTTCTCATCTACTGTGTTTTCAGGTCTGGAGGTAATTCAGTAGAGAGACACAGTGGAAGTATAGTTCAATCGCTAAGAAACGGAGGGGAGGAGTAACTAGCCGACTTCCATGAATCGAGAGAATTGTAAAATGCGTTTCATTCCTCTGTTAAAAAGAGAGCCTGTTCATTCGCCTTCAGTCGAATCAAACAAGATGTAGCGACTACTCCTCCTCTCCAGTGCAGGATATTGTTTTTGTATAAACGACAGAATTGGGAAATGTACAGGCTGAAACCGAGAAGGGTTGATCAGCTGTAGTTGAAGACGTATAAGCGAATGACGTGCATCCCAGAACGTGTTACGGAGTTGCGCCACGCTCGTTGCAGACTGCAGAATCATATACTTCTTGTTACTTGCAAATAGCAGGCACCGTTTAAAAAAACAGCCATACCTAGGACTGTGGCTCAGGCAAGTCTTGTTCCGATTCCTACACACCGCCCTCCTTTAACATTGCTGTGGATTTGTTTCCCATCTGACTTGGTTAGGGTGCTTAGTTGTTCCAGAGCCAATATTATGTGTTTTCTGTTCTCGGCTAACAGCCCTGCAGGGATACTTTCCGCTCCCCTCCCCCTTTATTGCTTATAACTGCTAATTTTGCAAGTAATGAGAAATTTTTTGGCGGTGAAGACCTTGGCTTGTTTTGTGACATGTGGAGCTGGAAGCACTGCAGTATGTTACTGTTGGACATGGCCAATTACGCGACGCTGATGTAATTCAAACGGTTATATATAGACAGTCACATTTTTCTGCATGATGGGTGGCTTCGTTAGGTGTGTGTGTTTTGATTGCCTCATATTTTAAAACTGTGATGATTCGAAACTCCACTCTTTCATGATCAGAACCTTTCATTCAAAACCTAATTTTAGAGAATATCCAGAAACTATTACTAATAGATACTTTAATTAATCAATTTAAATTCAGTGACTAAAACATTTAGGAAGCGGTTTGAGGTACAGTTTAGGTTGCGTCACAATGTAATATTTGCATTAGTACTAAAAACCATTCATTTCAGGCCCTCAGACAAAATGGAGGTTTAGGTAGTCAGCATCTTGCAGTACTGGATGCCACGGGGAAAAAACGGTGGTTCTGTTCACGGTTGCAGAAGATGATCCAAGAAGTATTTTTCTAACACAAATTGCAGAGAACTTGTTGTCTTTCCCTATACGGTTTTTCCCCCCGCCAAGTACTTTTATATATTTAGATCAAGCAATTGTCTGCCTACGTCTTGTGCATCACATGCAGTAAATGAATCACGGTTAAGTACGTTTACCGGAAACCGCTTTACGTGCAGGGCTAATTGAATTCGCCTTGCTTTTCTTCAGTGTTTGGAGCGGAAGCATAAAAAGACTAGTGCGTTTTACCATTCCTCCATGCTGGCTTTCACTGGAGTGTTCAGGTTTGTTGATTTGTTGCTATTTTGTAACATTATGTGTTAATGGTAACCCTGCCATAGTCCTCTCTATGGCAGTGTCCTGGAGTATTGGTTTACTGTCTAAAGCGGGGTCTCAATAATGTTCTAATGCAACCTCCATACGAGAGCACAGAAATGACCTCAGGGTCTCTGCGGCTGTGGCACAGATGGTATAAAAAAGCTTCTGGGACAAGAATAAAAAAATAAACAATACAAATCATTGACACAGAAGATTGCATTCTCTGGATTGTACACATTCATCCTACCAATTCTCTCAGTATAAGTACTAATTTCCCGTTAGTGGGGTTGAAGATGGCCTGAGTTAATGGGTCTGAGGGGAGCAGCCGAGGTGCTTTATTTCAGGCTTTGCAGCCTCAACCTTCACTTGACCAGACAAACTCATGATTGATTGTTTTCCACTGCAGGACGTTTCCTGCTTAAGCCGGGAGCATCTTCTCACTGTATGTTTGTGACCTGGAATTAGCCTTTAGAACTTAATGTCACGTCCACCCCTTGTTTTCCCAGAATCCAAAATTTTTTTTTTTTTTTTTCTCTCCTCTACCATTGAAATTGCAGATTACAACCAGAAGTGTGTCGAAGTCACTGACGGCCATGTGACTCATCCTGCTGCAATCGGTTTAGTTACACTTCCACTGTGCGTTTCCTCTCGCCTGTTAAGTCAGGCCCTATACATTTCTGACTACTTCTGATTTGACCTCATTTGACATTGGTGAGGGAGAGAAAGACATTGCCAGTCAGAGGACGGTCATCTGCAGCTGAATTTCCGTCTTAAACCAGAGAAAAACATTTTGGGATATAACTAGAACGTAGTTACGGAAAATATCCTAATCGGTGCTATATTCCATAAGAACCCAGAAATGTAATGACCACCGCAAATATGCCAAATCTTACAATAACATGTCTGGCGTTGTACGACCCTGATCTTATAAAAGTATGGTGGCCATTTCACACTAAAACCATTTCACACAAAAAAATTGAGAGACTGTGTTCATTTTTGTTTGCTAGCCTGTATTATCGTGGCCTTGTGTGGGCCAGCTGCTCCGTTAGCATTGAGATCCAGACTCTGTTGTGCAAATCTGCTGCTCAACAGGCTTGTGGGGTTCTATTCAAAGTACTTTCTAGTGCCAAGGCCGGATTGGGGCTTAAGACTGATTCTCGACCTAAGGCACGTGTAAGATGGCTGTCAGTCTGTTCGACCAGGTGTCTAGTTCGCAACAGTAGACCTGCAGGACTCCTGTGATGTGATTCTGGCCACAGAGGCTCAAGGGCATTGAAGTCCTGTAGTATCTGAAATGACTGTCTCTGGAACAGGCCTGGCAACTCGCACTACCATCTCATTACGGTCTACCTCTCCAGACTGGGTCTGGGAGTAAACCACGCCAAGAAAGGGCTAGTCCCAGCTCAGGGAAAGGCCTACGGGGGCTTGCGTTACCCAGTCCACGCTCTATACGCTGTCAGTGGACATTGGTAAAAGAGAGACCAGGAGTGTCTGAGGGTAGAAGCCTGCTTTGTCTACGCACACCCACTGGTGGTGCTTATCCTGCCGAGTCTTGCAGGGAGCACTGCGTTGGGCCAGGAGAATCTGTCATGCAGCTAGTCTTCCTTGGTAACTGCCCAATCGCTGCAAGCTTCTTAGTCAGGCACAGGATACCGTGTGGCGCCTCAACCTGTCCAGCCTGCAGCTGTGAGCTCCGTCCCTGAATGGGTTGGACTTGGCCTACAAGCCTCCACTTCCTGCTTTGGTTACAAGTGGGGCGTGTTCCAACAGTGGCGGGGGAATGAAGTTCCCACTACTTGTATGGCAGTGATACTGCAGTTCTTGTAGCTCCTGCTCGATAAAGTTAAGTCTCAGAATCACGCTAGGTGTACTTGGTAGCTATTACCACTTTGGGAAATTAGCGGAGTAAGTAGTTAATATTTCTATTTTTGGGTATCATGGTTATGATAATAACCCAATGATTTGACTCACTAATTGGAAGTATGGCAATTTTGCTAGTTTAATTTTGGAAGTATGGCAAGATTACCCGTAATGGAAGGAATGGTCCACTGGAAGAACGGAATAACTAACGGAAGAACTATTCTGGTGCTTGGTGCCAGTACGGAGTATGGCGGTCTACATTTATCCATTTTTTATTTTATTTTTTTTTTTAATTTTTTTTTTTTTTTCCTCCTCACCCTATTCACCCTGCAGGCCTTAAGTGAAAATTGTTTAAACAATGATGTGCTATGAAGACGCATGTCCAAAATCTGAAAACTAATGGTTATATTTTAACAAATGGAAAGGAGTACATTATAAAACATTAAGTTATCATCAGGTTATGTCCTGAAGGCATGCTGCTCCAGAAAATGCTTGGGAAAGGGTTTAAAATCCAAATGCAGCTGGTCGAAATGACCTTTTTGTTGAAAGATGAGACGGCAAAATGTTTTTAGTGTTTTATTTGATAAAATGTTTTAATTTTTTCTGTTGGCTCCCATTTTGTTATTGCCATTTATGTACTTAAATCTCTGCTGCCCATAACAAATGATTGTTCAATGGTTCCAACAACCCACCAGTCTCCCAATCATTAGCAGTTAACATTGCAGCCCACATGTCCCTATGCCAGAGGTTCTGCTCCAACTGGAGGACATCTCTGGTAGTCTACAGGTTCCCGAAGGTCAAATGGTCCCTTTCTGCCTGTATCCAGGAGCGGTCCACCCTTCCGTGGACAGCACTCAGCCTATTATATAGTGCTGCTTGGGATTCCCAGTCACAGTCTGACTTGGTCTGTGTATGAATGATCCAAATTCAGTTTACCTTAATCATAGCCTCAGTCTGTGCTTGCCATTTGGGACTGAACTGCTTTTACTGTATTAAGGGTGCTGTCCAAGCCTACAACTTAAGCGTGACCCTTCCCCCCCCCCCCCCATTACCTTCCCTCTATGTTCCCTTATGTTCAGACCCAGAGACCTGGTCCCTGTGCGGTCTGCAGTTGACCAGGGTCAGAGCTGAAAAGGCTGTGTTACACTTCTGCTCCCCAGGGCAGGTGCATGAAGAGGATATGGAGCCGAACGGGCAGAACCAGAGTCTGCCCAAGCCCGTGTGCGTCAATGGCACAGAGGTGGGGCAGTTTGGCAGCAAGTCCAAGTCGGAGCGACGGTCTAGCTCCTCCTCCAATCCCTCCCGGAAAGGTGTCTCTACCGTCAACAAAATCCGCAAGCTCTCCACTTGCAAGCAACAGTGACTTGCCCCCTTCTCCCAGGCTTAGCTGATGGACTGTAGCGGTGAGTGTCCAACTTCCATGTGGGGTGGTGGTGGGGAGTAATGATCAAGGATGTCTGGCAGATGTAACTACCCAAGTTGAAATGCAGTTCATAGAATCGACATTGGGACTAACTTAATTGATGGCTACCAGGATGTTGTCTTTTTATAGTTCTAATGAAACAACTTGCCGTGTAATGTAAAACAATAACTGGTGCAGATTAGGGAAGTGTCTGACATAGAGTAAAAAACTTTTAGTAGGCATTATTTTGGATGGCAGAATTCACTGTCATTAATCCTCCAAATACACTTCTTTTAATGTTCTATGGTTTTATCCCTGCTTAACCCCTGCTGAATTTTGGCCTAATTTCAATTTTCACCTTTGACTTAAATTTTATTATGCATCGTTGTATAATATTTAAGAGAGTGCTCTAAACATCTCTATCTAAAATGTCCAGCCATGCAACATTTTTTCATTGATAGTTCGGGGATTTTTTTTTCTTTAATCACATTGTGGCAGGCTGCTTGTATTAAAAAATCTGACCGTCAAACTTTATATCATGAGAACATACAATCGTTTTAGAAATGGATTATAAAAATTGTCCTTATTATCAATACAGTTCAAAAAAATGCTTTTGCATGCAGTTTCACTCAGTTTCAATAGCTATTTTAGACCTGAACATTATTGACCTGATGGCAAAAAAGCATGACGGTTATCCGTTTTATGCACTTCATTAAAATAACACACCGTTTTAAATGAACTATTAAGTTGTTCTCGTGATATACGGTAGTTGGAATGTTTTACAGGGGTGAATTGATTGAATTGTTTTCAGATGCGCAAACTGCCACTGTTAGCCCTTATCCATTTTCCCCTCCTTGTGTTCCTTTTTTAGTTCTGTGACATTTTTCCAAGCCCATTGGTCCTGTGTTATGATTTGCATAATGAAACTCTAAAGGAGGTGTGGAGTGAGTCACAAGTTATAATATTCAGCAGTATTCTTTGAGTCACCCATGTCTCTCCAGCATTCTCCCACCGATGGGCACACACACACACACACGCGCCACACGCACGCCTCTGCAGCACTCAGGCGGAAGTCTGACGCGGGAACTGGTTGAAAGATCCTTTTTTTTTGTGTGTGTATGTATGTGTGCGCCCCCACCCCCCGCCGCTGTGTGTATTGGGAATGAGTCATCCTCAGTAAGCATTACAACAGGGCAGAAAACTGTTTTTCATGAAGATTGAGGCACTGCAGAGTCTTGCCATTCGTTTACTGTGTAGACTGTTGCCTTGAAGTGCATTTTGCTCAAGAAAGGGTGCTGCAGTGAGGCTCAGCAGAATGGAGCTCATAATCTGGAGGGTGCAGACAATGCGATTCCATTCAAGCCTGGTGTCCATGTTTTGCATGCTCTGTTGATTCGTGGCACTGAAGTAAATCTGTCTAGGTTATAAACCACGTCACTATAATGAAGTTTAATGCTTAATGTACTACTGTGTATAGAAATGAATGATTAAACTCCTTTTTCCCATGTCAGGTTTTATTTTCTTTTTCATCTTTTAATTTTTGGAATCCTGAGACCGAAGATTGAAGACTGCTCCTGCAGGTTTCAGAAATTGGCGATTTCATGGACTCAGTGATGCAGTTTAAGAAGTGCACTACCAAGCGGATGGTTTTTTTTATTTTATTTTTTAGTTTGAAAAGTAGACTTAATAAAAAGGAAAGATGTGAAGAGAGGTGGTGATCTTTTGCCAACTCAGGCCCAAGTTCAGTTTTCTCTTTGCTCCCCTTTCACCCGTGTGGAAGCCCGGGTCTGTGGTCAAGCATAGCCACTGTGCTGATGAGGGGAACATTTTGCCGTTTAGACGCACATCGAGTTTTTTGTTCCTTGTTTAGTTCTTAGACAACCTTTTGTTTTTCCTGTTTCTAACTGCGGTTTAAGATGCACATTGTGACTTGTAAAGAATGATGTTAATAATATTCATCATCATAATAATAATGAAAATGTCAACTATTATAATGAAACCAGTTTAAGACTGCATGCTGTAAGGGGCTTGGCAAAAGGGACTTGTACAATGCAAGACAAGCAAACGACTTAACCCTTCTCATACCGGGATGTTTGGGTTTGTTTTTCGGTTTTTTGTTCAGTTTTTTTGTTTTGTTTTATTTTTTCCATTAAATGTTTTTTAATTATTTATATATATATAGATATATATAAAAAACACATCCCAACCCGACCAGTTTTGGTAGTCTATTGTGGTTTTTATTTTGTTTATTACATTCAGAATACTTTGAGAAGCTTTCAAACTGCCATAAGAGCTATTGTCCATTGTATTTCCTTGCTCCAAGTATTAAAATGCCATCAGGGATTCCCTGAACAATGTCCCTTTCAGCACGTTTATTCTCGATACAAAGTAGTGGCAGAACAATTTTAATTTCTTCTTTTAATCTCTGAGTTGTCAGCATGAATCGGACATTTCTTTTAATCAGTAGGAAACGAAGCGTAAAAAAAAAAAAATTGGTCTTAACTTTAATTTGGACTAGCCCTCCCGTTCAACGCAGTGTCCTCCTGTTCTGATTGTCGCAACATATTTACAGTGACAACTATTGGATAGGTTGAAATTGTCTAAAAGTGCCTTTCAATTGAGAGCTTAATGTATTAAAATTCGGAGCTGAATTGAAAGGCCAATTTGTCGTCCTTATTTAAAGAATAAGGGCAGAGCAAAGGTTTCAGGAATAGGTAATCTGTGCCCTTCATTTCATGCAACATGAGACAATGTGCAGTTCGGTTAACCAAGGTTGTTGGAATAAATGGGGGGAAAAAATGAATAATCCATCATTCTATGATTGTTGAATGTGCAGTCTAAGATCATCTAAAAACACAGTGAAATTATCAAGTGTCATTAAGATTTATTGAGAAGGTTTGCAAAGGGGAGCTGGTTTGCAGGTTTACATATAAAAAGGAACTTTGGACATTTACATATTTTTACATGCGTTATGCTTCTCTTCAGAGCGCAAGTTATTTACAGGAAGGCTCTTAGGGACAGGTTAAATTCTACGAGATCATTTACGAGTGCGAATGTCCTTATTTTTTTTTTACGTTTTACAAATGGGTGTATTGGTAAACTTGCCTAAATTTGTATGTCCAGTCAATACGTTCCTCAGACACCAGGTCTGTGGAACTCATGAATGTACCCTGTGAAGCAGTCTACAAGCCCCCACTTGTCTGAGGTTTGTGGCTTCCTGCATTTATTTCAGAGACGTTTGCACTCCGCATGAACTCTATAAAAGAGGATTTTTGATTTGTGCGAGAGTTATCCAATACACAAAGCAAATAAAAAGCTAAGTTCCACGATAAGCAAAGGAGTTCAGTGTGTTGTGCTTCTTTAGACAAGAAAAGGCCAACCTGGGGAGAATTCAGTGTTCCCAGTCCATTTCCAGACTGATTTGTCAGCTACTTTTAATCTGATGTTTAACCGAGATGTTCGTTCCAATTTGAGTTCAGTAAAATTTGAGATTAATACGTTTACCTGTTCTCCAATCCTCTGCTTTCTGAACTCGAATGAGGTGGCCTGTGGCAGCCCTGTATCTGAGCAGGTATTCCCCACTTCTGTGGCTGGGTAGAATAATATTAAGCTTGCGCCAGTTTTCTGTCTTTCTAATAGATTTATTTTTTCTAGTCCCTTTAAGCTCCGTGAATGTTACACGGTGTGCTGTGCTGCAGGTTTTGGTCAGCACGTCTCTCTACCTCGCGTTGACTCACCTGGATCTATTCTTGTGCAGAATGGTATGTAGGCTTTTGAGGAGAGTTGGTGAAAGGAAGTAGCCTTTGATCTCCTGTTGTGTGGTACCCGCGTGAGGGCTTTGCATAGACCGGACTGTCAGATTGATCGGTTTTCTAATCGGAATCTGAGCTGGTGTAAACGCAGGACTGATTCTCAATGTACATAAAACTCCTGCTTATTTCCCCCCTGACACGGTTGTTGTTGTTATTGTTATCATTATTATTATTATGTGAAAGGAAGCTGAAAATATATTTTCCATAAGACTTATGTATTTCTGTTTGAATCATTATACTTTACTACGTTACAACTATGAAAAATCTGTTTGCATACAATTTACTCTGTCAGCCTCAAACTGTGTGTGTGAATGGAAAAATAAATAGAAGTTTCCATTAAAAATTTGTAATGTTAGTTGCAAGGAAACTATTTTACCTCTGTGGTTTGAGGCATTCTTGTTTGTACATTATATAGTATCGATCAGTCTTTTTGAATACCGTGTTAAGTATTCAATAGATATGTGGGTATTTCAAGGTTGTTGTCTTTCTAATTATAGATTAAATTTTAGTTGGAATGTTCTGAACAGATCCCACAGCATGATCTGTATGCGTTTATTTCTTGCCTCTGTCAGCTGTTATAAAGATGGGGCCCATCGAGATGAATTTATGATGCCTCGTCTTCTCACACACCCTCTGGGTTACTATTGGTTTAGATTCATAATTGCGCTACAGTGCTGTTTAATTAGCCTAACTCTTGTGAATACATGATGTCTTCTGAGAGGGTTTCAAAGCTCTTGATGGAGGACGAGAGAAATGGGGCTGGTGGTAGAGATCGTACCCCCTGCTCCACTTGTCATGGCTTTGTCGGGATCCAAGAAATAATGAAAGAAGTGAAGAAAGATCCTCTTAATGAGCACTAAATGCTTTATTCCTTTATTGACCGATTGGGGGGGAAAAACAAAACCTCCAACAAATATGAACATTATTTGGTCCCTTAATTTGTATTGTTGAGCAAAAGGTATGTTCTTTTAATTCTCTCACATTAAAATTGTCTTCGTTCAGGAAAGGTTAATCAAATACACAGGCAGGAATACAGAAATTTTTTTTTTTTTTTTTACCCCCTGGAAATATAATTCACAAAATCTCATTAGCCGGCATGACTCATAGAATACAAAAATCTAAAGTACCAACATTGTTTTCAACAGTTTTCTTAGAACCCGAAACGACATTTTCCAGTTCTAATGCCATCACAAAAATAAAGGTTTAACTAAACATTCTCTTTACACATGCAAAACTATGCACAGTAATGCTTTGGACAGGCTACTCTTTAGTTTACAACAGCCATTTTTTATACATGGCGGCCCAAAAGCAGGTGTACTCGTTTTCTGATTTCTGGCGATATTTTAGCATCTACTTCCATTGTTCATTAGTTCAGGTTACATTACATTATCACCTTTTTAAAGAGAAAAACAACTTAAAATCCAAAATAGTGTTCAAATATCCAATCCAAAACATGCACCTGTGTACATGTGTTTTTGAGCCACTCTGTATAAATGCTGTATCTCAATATGTATATAATCAAAATCGGCAAATGTTTTCTTAAAAAATGTGTTGACCCTTTGTCTCAAGACAACAAAATTTATTTTATTTAGATAAAATTGCAGTTCCATCCATGAAAATAATTTCAGAGATGGTGCCACCGTTTAAACGCGTTTAGGTTTTTAATTGATTACATTTTTTTAACATGCTTGTACCTCAATCGCGCACATATATATATTTTAAAAAAATACACATACATACACTCTCCTGTCAGTTTTATTCTACAGCATGGTCAGAAGGACTGGTCCACTAGTTGTGGTGCTAGACGGATTGTCAAGAGTAAATTACTGAGGGTAACGTGACCTAAAATATTTTTAAATAAAAAGCTCTGCTTGAAAGTAATTTATTAACCCCAATTTTATCCTTCATCTCTGGGCCGCTTTATAGGATAAACCTGTCATTAGTTTGTTCGAAGCCACAATGATAAGGAGCCCTGCCTTTGAGTGCTCCAAAAACACAATTTCAGTGAAACTTGGTCTTTTACAGCTATAAGCACATATGCAACACCTCTCTGTGTTAAAGTGGACGGGTTACCTCAAAGTCTCCTCTTTCTGTGAACAAAGCAGTAGAACTGACAATCTAAGGAACACTTTTTAGTCCACAAAATATTCCACATGCATGATTTGGATGGATGCTTTTTTTTTAAATATCAGTAAAAGGAAGAAATGTTCAGCCCTTTAGACCAAACAGGCTCAATGGTAAAGTCCACATCTCGTAAGTACCTTCAGCAAAGTCTTTTAAAAGTAAGACTTGTGGTTTAGGAGAAGAACTAGGAGTAATTGGCATGGAAGTTTGTAAGGCAAGAAAAAGCAACTTATAGGAATTTAAAACGGTATTTCAATGACACGCCGCTGTGGCACTAAAACCAGAGTTCGCCTGGAAATTCTGCGTTCGTAACTCGTAACCGCATTCAAGTTGCTAATGAGTAATATTGATTTTTGTAGGTCAAAATATGTGTATGAATTCAACTAGACTAGATGGAAGAAGTGGGCTGTGAATCTCTGATTTGGGCATGTGTATTGCCATATGGGTGGTTTGAGGGCAGCAGCAGTAGAGGTGCCCCTTGATATTCATAGCGACACTGGAAGTATTCCTTTCTTTTTCTGCTTTTTAGAGGAGCAGGTAGCTTTCAGATTTCAGTAAGTCCTTTGAAATATTAGAAAGGAAAAACAAAACCTCTGTACTGAAACAAACGGACTTACCAGCGTGGACAGCAGCAGACGGTCCACATGTCAACTCCCATATAAGTCATACTAACCAGTGCACCTTAAATGGACTGAATAAGCAAGGGCAAAGTAACTGATCCTCTCACTGTGGTGCTGATCTGGTCTGAGACCAGACATTATCCACAGGTGCAACGCACCATGCCAAAAGATCCAGGTCAGAGGTCACTGGGAACTTAAAAGAGGAATGTTTTCAGAAAAGGAATCAATAAGTACTGATTAAAGAACCTCAGCTGCTCTGGAAACAGTTGTCATGGCACCATGGAAATATAGCACACGCTACAGTTTTTGTCCGAAAGATGATTTAAGTTAAACAAAACCATTCCAAATCAGTAGTTCACTGATTTAATTTTGTTTTCGTTTGGTTGCTTCCCTGAATATAAAATGTCTGCCTGACCTACGGCCTACGCTGACATGACAAAAGGGCTTTGATTCAGTGCAAAGTTAAATTTTCCTTTATTATTCCTAAAGTATTTTTTGTGTCTTTTTTATCAGCCACCTGGTCTTATACGGGTATAAGGATATAGTAGCTCTGATTAAAAATAATATAAATATATATATAATTATATATAAATTTCAAAGCTGTCATTTCCCTTCTATTTGAACCAATATATTTTATCTTAGCGAGCAAGGTTTTCTTATTATGAAAATTACATTTTTGTTTCATATATTATTCTGTAGTTCTGCACAAAAAGCAAATGCGCATTTGTTTTATATATCAACATATATTATATATTTACTACAGTAATTTATTTTAAGTTATTTTCAAAATATTTCTAAACCATTTCTGTCATCAATGTAAAACATTCAATGAGCATGTCTTCAGACATCTCCTTGGGTTTTGATGGGCCTTTTATAAGGATACAGAAGCACGGGATATGTAAATTGTAATTATTGGATCCAGATTAGCATATTTGAAAATGTGTAAAAATGCAGCTTGCCTAAGTGGGAATGAAGTGTCTTCTGCTTTCAGTTTCTTTGGCTAAGCTAAACTGCAAACTGATTTGTCAACTCCATCTGCAAGCAAATATTAAAATCAGGCCAGATAATGGCTGTTGCTAAGGGTAAACGGGAGTAAAAATCTGTTACCACAGTAACGGCGAGGACAAGTAGCACCTGGTTTCACAGTGGAATTAAGTGTAGAGGGCATGTAGGTTCGCCAATCACTACTTGGCTAATCATCTCAGTTTGGAGGGCCATACGACACAAAGGTGTTCGGGTCACATTGGTGTGTTACTGGGATATACATATAGCTACGTGTAAAGGTCAGGGTTTTTTTTCAACTGACCCATACGATTGAGGACGGAGGACTTTCAGACTTCCGAAGGGTTTAAATAAAAGTTTTGCCTGTTATACCTATTCCTCAGAAATAGCAGCTGAGCCAGAATACGTTTTCAAAAGGCAGCGCAAAGAGGTGACTAGGGCGTTGGCTACACCGGGCTGTGGTCAGGAGAGACGTTGACCATGACCACACATTCAGAGCTGTCCTTAGCGCTGCGCAGGTTGGTATAGAGTCGCTCCTCCAGGCCAGCAGCAAGCTTATCTGAGAGCTCGGCCGTGATGGTCTGTGGGCCGTAGCCGGTGCTGGGGGGCTGCTCAGGAGGGGGGAAACCCGGCCTGCCGTCCTCGGGGGGTTCCAGCTGTTCCAGCGTGCTGTTCCAGCCTGGAGGAGGAGAGTGGGAGGCGTGGCAGTCCTCTTCCTTGAGCGTCCGGCTGCCCTCGCCGCTGCCGGGGCTGTCTCTCCTCTTGTCCATCTCGCCCTCTGACACGGCAGCCTCTGCCCTTGGGGTCTCGCCGGTGCTGGGTGTGCCCTCGCTGCCCTCTTCGTCAGCCGCGCTCACGATGCGCGGCAACGTGCTGTGGTAGCGGGTGTCCAGAGGGTAGTTGGCGCTGTCGCCCCGCCGCAGGGGGGTTCGCTGGCGCTCCAGGGTGGCTGGGAAGCGCACGCCGGGGTCGCTGTACTGTTTGGCCCGCTGCCACTGCTTGCGCAGGTGCAAACGGGAGCGGTGTTTGGAGCGCAGCGGGGACTCCTGTTGGTCGAACTGGGGGTCGTGCCGCAAGAACTCGTTGAAAAGCGCGTCTGTCTTCTCGTCGATGCTGTAGTCCCGCCGACGCAGCTGGACTTTGGGCTGTGTCTCCCGGGGGGCAAATGCCTGTCCGTACGGTGACCAACCCGTCGGCCTCTCGGCTTCTTCCTCCGGCTCCTCCTCGAAGCTCTCGCACACGGTGCCCTTGCGACCGGCGCTGGTAAAGAAGTGCCGCTTCTCAGATGCCGTTTTCCCCTTGGTGCTGCCAGTGGGGCCGAACAGCCGAAGCTCCTCCGGTGCTCGGGATGGAGCCTCAATGGAGGCGTAACCACTGTCCATTTGCAGCAGCTTGCGGTTGCCAGACTCTCCGTCGCTGCCCCTCTCGGATTCCACGCTGTCCTGCTTGCCACCTTTGTCCCCACGCTCCTTCCCCAGCTCTGCGTCCCCCTCCAGTTCATCCCCGGTGTCCTGCGAGGGGTAGCTGGGAAGCCACCCCTTTGTGGCCCCGCCCCCCAGCGAGCTCACGCTGCCCGCTTCGCTCCGGACGGAATCCTTGTCGTTGTTGCTGCTCTGGTCGGAGGACGCGTACTGCTCCAGTGTGGCGCGCAGCGTCCAGATGTCGCGGTACAGGGTCTGGTGCTCCGAGCTGTCCTGCCTACAGCCCGGCCCCGCCCTCTGCTCCTCCTCTTTGGGCTCAGGTGGCATGGTTACCAGTTCTGCCCCTCTGCTGCTGCTGCTGGCTTCCACCACCGCCTCCACCTCTAACCTACAAAAAGACACCCCGCAGTCAAGCGTTAGTCTGAGAACCAACTTGTCCACCATGAGGGACTCCGGCTTACCTGCATCATGATGTTCATCCCAGTCGAAGACCTTAACCATGGCAGCAGTATGTATACAGGGACATATGTGTAACTGGATGGGTTCTGGGTCATGACGTGGTTTGTTAATCGTTGGTTATTACCATTGTTTCACCTTCTGTCCAGAGGAGGTGAGGCCAGGATAGGACAGTTTACCGCCCGCATACTTTCTCCTTTGATAGATCATGATTCCACAGATTTCCTTCAGTTAAACGGATAGGTCTCATAGGTAATATCCAGAAATAATGACTGAAGTAACCAATGAAATGATCCAGTATGGCGATGTGGCGAGGCTGGTCAATGGCGAGGGTATTAAAGATACCTGCCGAGGGAAGGTGCTGGTGTGGAGGGGGGTGAGGCGAAGCTGGTGGAGGGCCGGCTGGGGTAGTACCCCTCGTGGGGAACCTCGTGTGCGCGGGCGATGTACTGGATGAAGTCGAGGCGGTGGGAATCGTGCTCATCCTGGTCCATGCTCTCACTGGCCGCTCTCTGTCGCTGGAACTGCCTCCTCTTGGGGGAACCTGTACAAAGAAATGGACCAACACCCCCACAACAATCCATGAAGCTCCCTGTAAATATGAAATCGGGCGAGTTACTCATTTTCCCTTTAGAAAAATATATGGCTATAGCCATCGTAAATCTTTTTTTGGTGATGTCGAGTGCAAATTTTGTATATGTGCGATGCAGTAACATAAATAACATAAAGGTATATGCTGGTGTGCGTCGACATTTCCCTGCTCTTGCCTTTACAAAACGTGATGTCAGGTCCAAAGCTAGCTGGTAGGAAATGGCCAATTTAAACCTTGACTGCCCTGTTCTGCCTGGAAAACCCATTAAAGCATCGCCCACAATGCATCACGCAGATGTTACAGCACACATCCCAAGAGATTTCTTATGGTATCCAGAACGAAATTTCTCTTGCCCTCTTTTGAAATTTATGGTCTGGAAGGAGCCGGGGGGGTGGGGCACCTTCGTCAGAGGGGATGGCTGACTGAGATTATCTACTGCAGCAACAACACAAAAGCAGGCACATTTCTCTTATCACAGTTTTATAGGAAATCCTTTGAGGAATCATTTTTTTGCTATACAGATAGCCTTGTCCTACCTTGTACCAGATAGTTGTACCCAAATTATGGTAATGCAGGGGAAACACTTCTCCACTGAAATCCAATTTGTATAATGTGTACAATGTATCTGTATGCTCTGGGTTCATTCCAAGATGTGGTTTCAGTTTGTAAAGTAACCCAAGGCCTAGTAATGGAGCCTCTTTTGGTACAATGTTGTTACTAGAGGAAAGAGAAGAACAGCTTCTATTTGTGTGCAGACCCTGTCTGCTACAGATGTTTGATTGGCAGATTTTTTAATCGCAATTAATTTTAATCGCAATTTAACTGATTGAAAAACCAGTTATGTCATCTCCATGTGGATTAAAACACTCTCTGCTCGAGTTTATCTTCAGGGTTTGGAAAACAAAGTACTGCTTGTCATCTCATGCCTTTGGTAACTGGCCACAAATCACTCTCCCAATTTCAGGTATTGAATCAATATCAGTTAGCCTCCTGACGTATTGTACTTACTTGCCATGGCTTAAAACTATTAAAAAATATATATTTTATTGACAACTCTGAACATTGTTAACGTATTGAATAGCTATTTTTGTTTCCCTATTATTTATTTATTTTTCTTCATCGATAGTAAAGTTAGATGAAAAAAAAAAGTGAAGGCGATCCCCAGGCACAGACTAAGCCCTCTGAGCTGGAGCTCGCCCGAGCGCAGGCTGAGCCCTCTGAGCTGGAGCTCGCCCGAGCATTGGGACAACAATGCTGCAGGGAAGGATGGAGCGGACACCTGATGCCTGGTGCAATCAGTGCCTCTCCTTTGTCCAGACATGAGCCACTGGTCACGAGCAGCCCTGAACCCCTTCGCCGCCCATCAGCTCCAAGCCTCAGCTTGGCCCGAGGTGCTGTCCAGGTGGGAACCGGGAAGCGTTAGCTCTCTGCTTTTAGCAGCATCCCACTTTCTTCACCCTCTTTTTCCGGAACAAATGATACACATTTAGACAATTTTACAGCCAGCTCACCATGAACAAAGGTGCCTGCCTTCCTTTGTTTGTCATTTGGATCTCAACAAATTCCTGACTGAGGGAGGACCGCCTGCCAGATACACTGGGGATTCCCAGTGCAATTTACATTTATTTGGATGTAAAATAATTAATGAGCCACATACCATTAGTGCAATGATCTTTAAATGCCAGAGAAAAACTGTTTGCAAACGGGACATTATGCTATTGATGATAACACCAATAAATTATTTTTAAAAAAAACGAATCATTGTAGCTTCAATGATCAAGTATTTTAGATGTCTTAAGCGGCTCATGCGCCATTAACTCCATCTCTGAGCTCATTGGCATTTAACCGACTACACAGTTTCCTAATGTTCCAAAGGAGTGAAATGCTGGAGGGTTAGACGCCTGGTGGTTAGGCATTCAATCGAGCGTTAGAATGAGCCTTCAAACTAGTTGGTTAACTGTGCGTCGTGAAACAGTCTCTTTCAAAGACACAGCGGCGAGTTTGTTGAACCTTGCAAGGCTGTCTGAGCAGTGGGACAAATCCCCCCCGTCCCCCCACCTCTGGTGTCCAGACTGGAGGCCCGCTGGATGCCGCCGAGCTTCCACTTCTTGATGTTGAAGTAGGGGCTGGCTCCCTCCAGGCTGGCGTGTCGGTGAAGCTTGGTGAAAAACTGCAGCACCGGGCCCTGGCCGGAGGCAGCGGCCCCCAACGCCCCCTCCACCTCGGTCCCCGGGCTGCTTCCGTTCCCTGCTCTGGCTCCCATCACCTCGATCTGTACACCGAATGGATGATGATTAAAAAATAAGTCTTTTTTGTGAAGAGGGCATGGGATTGATTGTGACAGCGCTGTGCCTGGCAGTCTCCATTGAAAGATTTAACCCCCCCCTCCGTAACCCACCATTTGCTGTCAGAAACAAAGCCCTCTGGATAATTTAGTCACCCCCCCCAACCCTCCGTCCTGAACAGCCAGTCTTCTGCAGTGCAGCTGATATAATGTGAAAACCTCGTCAGTTCTATTTTGTGTTCCTTGGAGCACCTCCTAATTTTGTGTTATTACGTCCTTTATAATTCCGTTTATCTGACATGGCTAAAAGGATTTTCAGTCGTTTACATTTAAAAAAAAGATTTAGAACATTGAATATTCTATTGAAAGTTTCAGATGTGTAAAATTCAATTTGATCATTTTAATGTCTATTTTAATTGTGAACCCTTTCAAAACCAGAGTGCTCTCTTGGCCCGACTGTTTAGAAACATGGTGGCTACTCTGCTTAACTTTCCAACCAATTCTCAGATGTACAAATGTGTGGGTAACTTTGTCAACGGAAATAAATGGTATCGTACTTGTTTTCTGAAATAATAAGCAGACGTATATTCCATCTTGGAAAGTCTGGTGTTGGTGCTGAAGTCTGATATGGGCTAGGGTCTCCTGATACAAAAGTGATACATTGCCTCAGAACTTTTTCACAGTTAACCAAGAACAAAGAATACACAAGTGACATGAGTGGAAAGCTGGGACCCAAAGGGTTAAAATGCCTCATGTAGGACTGGCCAGTAACACACACACACACACACACACACACACACACA
>JAOYSI010033336.1:94024-106550 GCA_025775065.1 Hiodon alosoides
TGGGACCCAAAGGGTTAAAATGCCTCATGTAGGACTGGCCAGTAACACACACACACACACACACACACACACACACAGACAAGCACTTCACACACACCCCGCGTATTTGCTGACCTAGAGAGACACACCGTGACTCACCGAGCTGGAGCGAGGGGCACTGGGTTCGAGGGCCAGATGACTCTTTCTGAAGGCGGTGTCCACGACAGAGTTGAGCGTGTCTCCAGGTAGGGCAAAACTGGGGCTGAGGCTCAATCTTGTCAGGGCAGTTTGGGGCAATGGACAGGCTGAGGGCTGGGGGGAAAAAAGGAGCTTTGGGACTTAATGAGATTCTTTTTCCTGAATGTGAGAGTGAGACAACTTGCAGACTTTCTCTGCAAACAGGAAGACGTAAAGCAAGGTTTAATTTACTTTGCATCTTATTTTAATCGAATTCCATTTTGGTTCAGCAGTTTCAGGCTGGATAGCGCACTGCTGGAATGGGCAGCTGAGTTATATAAGCCATATTAAACAACATTAGCATAGCTGGTCTCTAAGAGCTGCATGAAGACATACTCCCACAAATGCCATCACTTAAACACTTACCTTATTTGAAAGTTTTTAAAATGATTTTTAATAACTTTTTTTGTATTTTTGTCAACATCTGTGACAACCTCTGATTTTCCAGATGTATTACCAGATTTTCAGCTAGGTCAGCAGAAAATAAGAATAAGAGACCTTTTTCCATCTCAGATTCTTTCCTCATTTGAAACTTTGAGTTATGCTCCTGATACCTCTGGTTTTCACCAGGGTCATTGCCCAGCATGTTTTTTAAAGTCTGAAAATGCATGCGGATGAAGTAAATTATCAAGATAGTACGGTACTACAGTATGTATATATTCCATTGATTTATTCACCTGCAGCCTACGGGCCACATGTTTCACAGTGGACCTTTTCACATGTTTCCACTGCCATATGTTTCACTGGAGTACTTCAAAGCATACGTTTTTTGCTCAGATGTACGTTTTACATTTTCAGTCATGGATTTACTGTAACATACCCCTGACTTTCGAATCGCCAACTCCGTCACTGCCAACTCTATTGCATTTGAATATTGAATACGTTTGCGGGGTGCCTTTCTCCCACGAATCAGCTGTGGTTAGTGACACAGTATTAGGTCTCGTCTTTTGTTGACTAACAGACTCAGCGCCTTCTCTGCTGCCGAGTCATATCCACCTTTTCCATGACGCAAGTCTACAGACACAGGCCTTCGAGAGTGGAGCGTCCTGCGCCCACATCCAGCTGATGCGTAACCTTTGATCTGGACCAGGGATGAGCTATGCTCCCCATGGCCTGCTGATTAATTTAATCAGATGGTTAGGATGTCTGGACCAGGCTCTCTCTGTGTTATGCACTTAAACAGGCTGTTTTGTCTACATGTACTCATTACTGATATTTTCTACGAGAGTGCCATTCCATAAGGGGGAGATATCACTTTTTTTTTTTTATCTTGATAATCTCGGTACAACATCTTGGGAAAATTTGAAAAGATAAAATAAAATTAGATTGGGGTCACCTATTACCTGTTGAGGTTAAAAAATTCTAAAAATCTCAAAATGTATCTCAAGATACTTGACATGGAGCTTCAACCAACAGGTTCAAACTTTGTTACAGTTTTGATGTTTTACGAGGAAGTTACAGCAACGGTATATTATATCTTGGTCTTCCAAATATGATGAGAAGCCAGCTTGTCATCTTCATCGTAATCAATTTTCTGTTTATTCTGTAATATTCCCTTGTAATCACCAGCCATTCTAAGTTGGCCAAAAATGGCCTACAGATATCCAGGATCCAGTTGTGGCCAATTTCATCAATCCAAAGTTCCTGACTAAAACACTTGAAGCAGATCGATGTGAGTTTATGTTACCTGGAAGATGGAGAGTTTGGGCTTGGAGGTAGGTCGTGTGGAGATGTTGTCGCTGCCCTCGGGCGAATCGCACTCGTGGATGGTGAGGATCTTCAGGGCAGGGGGGGACACATGGAGGTGGGTGAGCCGGGCGTTTTTCAGGTGATGGAAGTCTCCCTCCGTGAGAGTGTACCTGTGAGAGGTTGAAAAGCCTCAGTGACGGGAGCGACTAGAGGAAGAGCCCCACTTCCCCACGTTCCCAATCCACCCAGCCCTGCAGATTGTGCTGTATCTGCATCAGCATCCCCCTATTCCAAGGTAATAAAATTCCCGGCGCAGAATAAGGATTGCATGCGAAAACAAATTGCAATATCTGCCCAGACTTTTCCTTGCGGATGTTCTCCTCTACATAAGTTCTAGCCTGTCGCCGACGGCGTTCACGTTGGGAGTGTGGAAATGGATTCGCCTAGGCTTGGCGAGCGGCCCCAGTACGGAGCCCGCGCCTGACCTGCGCCCTTTCTCCTGCGTCTTCTTGCCGTGGTCGAACAGCGCAGACTCGTTGAAGGAGACGCGGCGCCCGGTGGAGCAAGTGGACAGGAAGCGCTCTGTCTCCACGTCATGGTCGCCGGAAGCTGACAGGCACTCTGCTTCGTCCACCCTGATGGTGATCTCTGCTTGGGGAGAGAGGTCTGCATTACGGGTCCGTGAGTCATCAGAAACATTGTGTCACAGCCAGAATGCAGGCTCATACTTGCTATCAAGAACACCTTCTACTAAGCAAAGGATGGCATAATTTATTAAAACCAAACAAAACTTACAAGCGAAATATCCCCTTTGTCCATTCAAATGTAAATTGTGTACGTTTTGTTTTTATTAATAAAAATTTCATGTTAGCAGACTGGTAAGATAACAGTGGGTCTGCTGAAATGAAGAATGACTGTGCATTATTGGGTTGTAAGTATTGCTAAGGCAGAGCGGCTCTGCTGGCAGTTGTGATGACTGTAAGTCCCTGGAGCTGCTGGCGCAGCCTCGTTCTTGGCCTGGCAATAAGCTCATTGGTCTAATGCTTTACAAAATGTACCCCTCCCCCTCACCCACCCAATCCTGATGAGATGCCCTGATGCTTTCGTTTTTGTTGATCCGGGGAGTCACAATTGTCCCTTTTTTACTGGATCAGAAGATCACTTTGTCTCAGCAGTATGGGGCCATGGCCAGATCATGATATTCAATGGTGGTTTTTTTCCCAAACACGTGTGGCTTTGAACTCAGCCTGAAGGAAGGTGGAGGAAAGGTGGTACCCCTTGGTCGGCCCGTGTCTGAGCCCAGGCCCCCTTACCCTGCACTGGCTGGGACTCCTCCACGTAGGTGGTGTTGGTTTTTTCTGGGTCATCGCTGGCCCTGCACAGCACAGAGAGATGACAGAAACATTGTGCCTTTCACCCACAATGCATTTCCTCAGATAAGCCCTGCTCTGTTGGTTGCGTTCGAGATCCATTCATGACATTTTGAATTTCACTGTGCAATATATGTACAGTTCCATTTTTGCAAATTCATGCAAACATCTGATCGTGATGGGATAATGAGATAATGAGACACACACTCCCATAATAAAATAACAAATTTAACGGACATAAGAATGGTACTGCAATAGGTCAGAGGCATTTTGTTTTTATAAAAAGGACCTACAGTTTTCTTGTAACTGTAGCAATTAGTTAAGTAAAATTCAACATAGACATTATATTTTGAATTCCATATTTACATTTGTTCACATACTCACTTATATTTCATTACCTCATAATTTTTGTCAAATTGCTAATTACCTTCCTGTCCATCAGTTTAGAAACCAAATGAGCTGTTTTCACACCCCATTACTAATTGCCCTTATGACTCAGCATGGTGTTTTCCAAAGCATGTGCACAGTGTCATGTTGAGTTAATCAAAGGACAAGCTGAGATGAAGCTTTTAGCTGCCAGGATATCCCCACATAGGCACACAGTTTTTTTTGCCCCTCAGCCCAGCCACCCGGACTAGCAGTTAATAAAACCTGCTGACTGTTACGTTAATTAACCCATTTTTATGAATCCATGTGACTGTGCTGATGCAAAGTGGTAAAACGGTCTTTATGTTATCTCCTGACAAAATATGACACTTAAAGGGTAACGAAATACTGGATCATAATTAACATGCAGCTACCTGATTCTTATTCCAATGGTTGGAGGCGAGCTACGATGAGCAACACAAATAGAATCTGGTCCCAATGATATCTTCAACATTATTCAATCTGACATTCCCTCTGGTGCCAGTCCTCCTAGCTACGTTTGGCCCGCCACAGACTCATGCAAAGGCTGGGCACCCAGGTCCTACCTAGAGTAGCGACGCCCTCCCTCGCAGCAGCGGCGACAGAAGATCAGCAGGACGGACAGCAGGATCAGCGTCGCCCCAATGAATATGCACACGAGGACCAGCAGGAGGACATAGCCGTCCTGTTTCCCTGGCCCCTGAGGGAAGTCCTGAAAAAGGACAATATTGAGGGTTGCTGAGCAATTAAAGGAGACAGGCCGATAGAAAACCTGAAAATGGTCCACTGAGAAAGTAGCTAAGCAGGTGAGGTAGGGAAAGAAATTTCGTACTTGAGCTAACCTCAACGAGGCTGGTTTCAGGTTACTACTTCTACCAGTCCTTCGGATCTGCTTTGTACAGGATGTACGAGACATTTCTGCTCTCCCCAACATGGGACACTCTTGCATCTCCCTAATGGTTAGGGACTGCTCTCTAGCAGTCCATCTTTAGGTTCTAAACTGATCACCTCAAAAGGTGGCGCCATGCCATTGTCATCTGAATGGGGAAAAAGAGCAGCTTTTATCATTTGAAACAGGGATGGGAGGTTTCAGCCATAGACAAGACGCAGATAGAAAAGAAAAATATTTTATTTCAAAGATGCTAATTAAACAAAGCACCAAGCCTTTTGTTAGCATCAACGTTAGCACTGGGCAGGAAGTGGCACAGTGGCTGAAGAAGAACTGGAATTAACATGCTGTACCACCCTCTAGACTCACAGTAAGCTGTCTTTGCCGAAGGCATCTGCTAAGCTAATGAATTATGTAATAGCATTAATGAGTAGCAACTTTGCAGCTGTTGCAACGCTAATCGCCTGAAGTCAGACAAAACCAGAAGTGGCCACTGTGTGAAAATGTCAATAAATATTGTATAAAAAGACCAAGGTATGTGCCTGTTGGTGACTCCAGTCTGGCCCATGAGATTGCTGCTCCATTGAAGTGGGGAGGGCGGAGTTATGAGGGGGAACAGGTGCACCCATTGTAAACTCAAATACTCGGGCGCGGTGCCTGGGGACTCCAGGTGTACACAGAGACAAAAGGAGGAGAGAATATGGGAAAGGCTGCGTGGGTTCCTTCTTCACAGACATCAAAGGGCTGGGCCACTAGCAGCATGGCTTTCTGGGTAATTGCTGCCAGTGTCCTTTTATGCCAAACAAGGGGACTAAACAGGCTAAGACATGCAGGGCAACACACTAGAGAGTAGAAAGGATAAGAATGCTGCACTGAGTGACCTGATCCTGGCAAGCAACACCATAAACAACGACCCAGGAACAAACATAAGAAACCCTCCTGAATTGCTATAGTGAATGGAATGGAGACATCACCTGACAAATTGTAACAGATGCAATCACACTCCGGAAGGTTACTGAACGGATGGCCAGAACGGCTTGGCTGCTGCTACAACAAATGTTGAAGAATCTCGCAGTGGCCAATTATCACACCATTATCATCAGAGACCATTGCAAACTAAACTGCACTGCTTGGCTCGGAAGACAGCAGCAAAATAAGCTCCGATTTTCCTCCTTCAAAACCTGTCGCAAAGTTGGGTTCGATGGGACAGGAGATTGCTCAGCTCCACAACCTACATCCCTAGGCTGCTTTCCTCATTCCTGCTGAAACCATAATAATGTGTATGACCAGGGATCTATTGTTTCCCACCGTGCCAAATACAAGGATTCAGTTAGGGCTTTTGGAGAGTATGCTGGAGGAGATTCTAAGTCAAGGAAGCCTCTGAGGAACCTGCCACCCTTTACCCATCCGCCCCCCAGCTACTGATTGCAGCGTTCACTGGATACGTCAATATCTGACAAGCAGGGCATGTATTGCAGTTTAGCTTAATGCCACAAGTACAGGAAAACTATTCATCAAGCTTTGTCGCAATCCATCTCCAGTCTCCTCCATGGGAAAATGTAGGTATTTCTCTAGGCTGAGAAAGAATTACAAGGCCATTTCTCAATACTCAATACAGAGACAATTCTTCCCTTATCTTCAGGTACACTACTATCCTCAGCCCAGTTATTCTGCTATTCAGACCCTTGAGGCGTTTAACTAAAGCACAGACCATGCTGCTCTATGGCAGATTGGCAGAATTCTCAGCGGCCAAAATAACAACAGTTTGTCGCACAGGAAGAAAAAGAGAGAAAGGGCCATTTACTCACGGTGGTATTTTCGGTGAGGTTTTTCAGAGTGGGTGAGTCATTGCTCATGGTCCAGGCGAGCGTAAGCTTCCCCCCTGAGTTAGAGAGGGAGCAAGGAGTCAGTCTCTGCCTACCGCCTCTACGCGTCTGCGCCACTGCATTGGGGAGAAAAAAAAAACCAGCCGCTGCTGACGGAGCTCAGCGTCGGACTTCCCTCACCAGGTACTCCATTCAGATTTCTCATCTTCCACAATAGTGCTGCATATTTAAACAACGTCACAGCCGAGTGCAACACGTTCGTTATTCTTCCTGATGCTTTGGCATGCCGAAGCCCGGTTGCGCAACGCATGTAGCCTGCGTGTTTCTCTGCTCATGGAGACAGAGCTGAAGCGAATGGCGAGAAACAGCCCATCCGCCCAGATGGAGCTCCAGGCACGAGGCCGGCCCCCGGCGGCGATCCCATTACATGGGACAGCATGCGCTCCTCTCTGCGGGGCAATAACTACCATTACAGCAGCTTCATGCTAAGCTAGGAGGACAGCGGTGTGGGGAAGGTCCTGGCGATGGCCTGCACGTTCACTGGCACGCTTGTTCTTGCCCTGGCGATGGCCTGCACGTTCACTGGCACGCTTGTTCTTGCCTTGGCGATGCATGCACGTTCACTGGCACGCTTGTTCTTGCCCTGGCGATGGCCTGCACGTTCACTGGCATGCTTGTTCTTGCCTTGGCGATGCATGCACGTTCACTGGCATGCTTGTTCTTGCCTTGGCGATGCATGCACGTTCACTGGCACGCTTGTTCTTGCCCTGGTGATGGCCTGCACGTTCACTGGCACGCTTGTTCTTGCCCTGGCGATGCATGCATGTTCACTGGCATGCTTGTTCTTGGCCTGGCGATGGCCTGCACGTTCACTGGCACGCTTGTTCTTGCCCTGGCGATGCATGCACCACTGCTAAGCAAGCTGCCATCTTGCTGCTCCCTAGCTCCACCGCTGCAATATATATATATTGCTTTACAAATGTTTTCAGTCAGTCCAGACCCTCTCATCATCATTTCTCTTATGGCTCTGAGCACTAAATCAAAAACAACAAACCTAGCTCTTTCTTATCGTCTTGTTGATGTTGTACATTGTTGTAAAATGTATGCCTTGATGGATCTCATTTATTAATTTTCTTCACCAAACTTCAGCACAGTTTTCAACATGGAGTCTACAATCTCCAGATTTACACCTGGAAAGACCAGGTGAGATCATTTCTTATCCAAATAATTTCCCCAGTTAGAAAATTGAGTCTTGAGTTGAAAATAAAATCAGCATATCTTGAGGCATAATTTGACTAAGAGCTTTCTCTAACTATGCAGAGCTAGGTTCAGACAGCTCACCTGTATAATCTTTAGGTGTACTGTATGTGTGTGTGTGTGTGTGTGTGTGTGTACATTCACAACCTGGAATTTGATTGTCTTTTCTATTTTCTGTTTACGTATCAGACCTCTGTGCCAGCAGGCCTTTTGCAAGTCAAGATTTTTAATCAAAATGACTTCAAGTAACCTTTCCTTTCAATCTCGAAATATGCGACAAAACACAGCATGAAGCAGGGCCATAATTATAATAATATATATTGGGGGGGATTAAATATCAATATTAAAATATGCTCAAAACATCTTCCCCCCCAATAAATTGATATAAAAAATCAATTTCGTCCCCCCCAATGCTGACTAATGGCTACGTCTCTGGTGGGAAGAATTTGGTATATGTGTAAATATCTCCAACTGAACCTGAGGAACGTCCAAATAGGCTTTGTTTTCCAGACATAGCCAAAATTATTCCCCGTAGGAGATCTTGCACATAGACAATGCTTGACTTGTTAATCAAGAACTAAAAATAGGCTCTCAGACTCCAGAGAGACTTAGATTTATTACCTCCCGATCACATCCACAGGCACAGATGACAGAATAAAGGAACGGTCAGTGAATTTAAAAATACATAGACCTCAGTTCCTGTCACTTCTGAACCCTGAAGGGGCTATCTAAATCTGCTGTCTAGGGAATTCGAAAGTTGGCAGATTTTTTGTTAAATACAGTTTATTATTGTTTTACTTTTTAATATAACAGGGGAGATTTAAGTTAGTGTTATACGTGCCAGTTTTGAACAACGTTACCATAAACTATCATTTTAGAAGTATCCAAATACATGGCAAATATTATGCACTAATCTCCATTCAAATAAATACTGACACAGAACACGGGTATGCATGACAGTTCTGTTATAAAAAAGATCTAATCAAATAATCTCAAATCAAATGCTTGGAACGAGTAGATAATGTCAAAAACCGGCCGCTGGCCCTTAATTTATTTTTGGTTAATACTTAAAATACTTGTTGACCTTTCTAAGGAACTGAATAGTGCATTATAAAAAGAAAGTGTGTTCAAAAGGCTAGAAACATTCTAGCGAGCAGATTTTGTTATAAAGGCAATTCTTACTTCTTAGTGCCAGTTAAGCATCATAATAATGATTTTTTTTAAATTATTATTCCCTTTCGGACTGCAGTTACGCTGCTGTTCGTCGCTGCAAGTTCCAAATCGCAACATAAATATGATGAACTATCGCGCCACAATTCAGCTGCACACATAACTACAACAAGGAGTTACGATGATACGTCCGCCTGTGGTTAATTCTGCTTTATACTCCATCGCTCGTGTTATCTAGCCTTTTCATCCTGGTCGAAATAAGTGGAAGTAATAAACAAAGATATACATAAAGGAAAGACACATTCGTCGCCGACGATGCTACACACGGCTTCAGATTTTATACCAGGTTTGCTGACGCTATTTCTCGTTCTAAATAATTTAAATACAAGCTATGTTTGTTATTGTCTGTTGTTTTGGAAATAATATGAGATTACGTGTAGAATCGAAAGAAGTGTACCTTTGGAGGAGAAAAATATATTTTGAAGCGCTTTGTTGAATTAAACAGCCGCCTGAAAGACTATCAGTTACCATCGTTCGCGAAATCGAGCGTTTTAAATAATTGGCAGTATCACTTCGCATGCTTTACTTCAGACTTGGAAAATATCGAAAGTGGATGGCGGATATGTTCTCACAAGCATCAGTCCGTCCGGTCCAACGTAAAACCAGTTTTCTACGTATGAAACCAGGTTTTTATAGAAAGCCTTCATTAAAATGATCTCTTGTACTTAAAAAAACAAAAACAAGATATGATATATGCGTAAATTCGATTACGAGCCATTCTCTTTGATGTAATTTGACTGCCTATTCTAATTCAAAAACATTTTATTAAAAAAAATATACTTCATTAAAATAATTCCGGCGACAAAACACTTCGTTAGGGCTTCTGACATCCCTTCCCGTGGGCAGTGCGGCCGTACATCTTTCAGAAGGAACTGAACACGGGGAAAAGGTTAACGCCTTCATGTATCGTATTTATTCTACGCCTAGTTTAATAATTCAAAGGACGAAATCAATACACAATGGATTATTAAATTATGGCTAACAATGTGTCCTAGCTATGCAGGGAGACAACTTCAACAGAAAAGACTCACCTAATTGCAATTCATGTGGTCCATTCAAGGATACTTAGTATTAAACTAGTAGCACCAACCTTCTCCGAACGGCTTAATTTTGATTTAAATGCGTAAGGTATTTATGAATGAAACACTACGCGTTAAGACACACCCACAGCCTGGCTTTTGAAAGCACCATGTGATGAGGAAGATGATGTGAGGCGTTAGTGCTTGATATGCACGCCTGCGAGTTGATCTCACTCTAGCATGTATAAGGCGATTGTATTGTCCAATGTTGAAATTAGTTATTGTAATATTATATCTTATATATCTATTATATAAGCTAATTATGCATTTATTTTAAAAACAAAACATCTATGCGTTCTTCGTGTTGCTCTCATTGTAGTAAACTGTCAATTAAAACATATATGTATTATTATTGTCCCCTAATTACTCCTCAACATTTTTGAATTAGTCTTCATGTAATAATATATTATCCTTCGACCAATTATAGCCAATGGAAATGAGTGTGTAGTTGCGTTAACATTTGTCAACTTCTTAACATATTTGCTAAATAAAAAAATAACAAGTGTCATCAGCGGTAATATTTTCGTAGTTGGTCACTGCTACTTGATTCATCCACAGATTAGTAGTGGCGACCGAGGCACCGGAGGTTCCATTCAATTGCTAACTCAACGTCCGGACCAAAAGTCTAAGTGCTTCTTTTATGTGCTCAGAATCCCCTTTCAAGGTCGTACGTGATAATTTGACCCAATTCACAGTACATGTATTTCCCCGGGATAAATTGCTGCAAATTATTAGCTAATTACGTCAACACCGTTTGGACAACAGAACGGGTTCAGGGGTTATTTCGCGTCTTCGTTTTATGTGGGCTTGCGTTTTCGGGGATTTTTTTTTTACTCAAATGAATAGTTTAAATAAAAAATGCCCAGGAAATGTGGTAGCTTTCTACGTTTTCCTTATGGTTTCAAGCGAAAGTCTTTTCAACTAAGTGTGAAAAAAGAGATAAATCAATGCGTCCCTAACGTCACCGCGCCCACTCTGCGTTAGTTCCGACACCTCCTCAAGCCTTTGCAGACAGCGGATCCGGCGTAAAAACCCTTCATACGTCGACTTAAGTTGTCATAATTATCTTTACGAAATGTGTTTGTTACTCAGTGTAAAACCATAAATAAAATTCCACTCAGTTAATTGTTGTTACACACGTGTTTTATATTTTATTTTCGTTATTTTCGTTTACCAAAAACGTTCAGGCTTTATGAATTACGTCTTAATACGCAACAAATGATTTGAAATTGTCGTTGCGCCACCTTCTGGCAATGCATTTCTGCGCGATGAAACACTCTTACTGTGAGCCTACTTTGAGCGATATGATTTTATGTTGATCGTTTATTTATTATGTTTCGTTATTATTGTAAATACGAAAATGATTTCTACATATATATATACTCCTGTTTACAAGTATTTGTATATTGTTTGTTTTACACAAGCAGTTTGTAAAATATGGAAATGAAAATATTCTATTTAAGAACTACATGTCCCATGTAACATAGGTGAATTAGCCTTCTGGGAAGCTATGTTGTCCTTGTCTGCTGTCCTATGAGGCGCATGCTGTGTGGTGGTGGTGTGTTCAGTGTCTAAACCTTTTGTTCATTATTAAAGCACTGTTAATTTTATTAAGATGTTCGCAGCCCGGTTCGTACTCCGCCGCACTCTTCCTGTTTTGCGCCAGACCCGGTGCTATGCCGACCCACCGTCTGCTTCATCCCCTATGTCCTTCACATTCGCCTCGCCGACTCAGGTAAGGAAAATCCGAGGATGGCTTTGGCCTTTAATATAACAGTTTCCCGATCGTTTAACGGATTATTGCAGGTTGGTTAATAGCTGTTATTTATTTATTTATTTATTTATTTATAAATCTTAACACTTGAAATGTATGTAACGTTAGTAAGTTCAGTCCTTTTGGGGAACCGTATGTGTTGCTGAATGCACTTCTTAGCTTTACGTTGAGCTACAAACGAACGGCAACAATTTTTTTTTTATTATACAGGTTTATTGTAACGTTATAATTATTGTATGGTACTGTTCAGTATTGATTTTTTCCTGGCTCGGTAAAAGAACAGAACCGTATTAAATGTGAGTTTTGTACCTGAGGTTAGTGCTAGCTTGCAAGTCGATTCGTTTTCATTAGAATCTGCCGTATTTTGCTGCATACGTATTTTATAATCAACACGACACATTGATGATGATGTCCATTTAAAATGTAAAGCAGTATGCAGCCGTATAAAGTCAACATTTACATGAACGCATATTTAAAGTATTTATTGCTAAGGTCTGTTTTCCCTACAGGTGTTCTTCAAAGAAGCCAACGTAAAGCAAATCGACGTCCCAACACTGACGGGTGCTTTCGGTATTCTTCCCTCTCACGTTCCAACGCTGCAAGTCCTGCGGCCTGGTGTGGTTACAGTGTTTAATGATGATGGTTCTTCTGTGAAATATTTTGGTGAGTGGTTGGTAAGCTATCTCTAAACATTAATGCATGCTGGAAGACTTGAAGTTTTCCATACTGAAAAACAAGTCGTGTGTGTGTGTGTGTGTGTGTGTGTGTGTGTGTGTGTGTGTGTGTGTGTG
>JAOYSI010033337.1:0-14137 GCA_025775065.1 Hiodon alosoides
CCCCCCCCCCCCCCCGCCCCCCCCCCCCCCCTCCCCCCCCCCCCCCCCGCCCCCCCCCCCGGCCCCGGGGGGGGGGGGCGCGGGGGGGGGGGCGCGGCCGCCCGGCCCCCCCCTCCAGAAGTCGGGTAGATATTTATACTTGCTGCCAGAAGTCTCAAGGAGACAGCGTGAGGTAGCCAAGTAGGGCTGGTCTATCCTCCATTTTCTCCTCGGTTCTTTTACAGTTTGTGTTTCTCTTTTTGTTTTTGCATCAGCCTTTTCACAAACGCAGTTCTCTGCAAATTCCGTTAAATGTCCGTTAAATAAAAACGTAAAGAGGCACCAAGCTGAGGGAGTCATCAAGGAATGTCTTTTTTTTTTACTGAACGTTCTCCATCATTTTCAGCCATTCTGAATGAGAGAAAAAGAGAGAGAGAGATATGTAATGCTGGGGTGAGGAAAACTGGCTACCCCCCCCACACACACACACACAAACTCCTGTACAGTCCATCTACATATCTAAAACGACACACAAACACATGTGTGACACATTAACTCATTAACCCTAACCCAAACTAATACACCTTCAGGCCTGTTTTAGCAGCCATCATATTAGGGAATCATCAGGAGACTCAACATATATATACCACATGGTTGAGCTATGAACCACAAAAAGATGCTATATTTCAATATCAGCAATCAATCAATACAGGGTTCTGTGTGTTTTTCTGTGTCTCTGTGAGTATGTGTGGATCTGTGTGTCTGTGAGTATATGTGGTTCTGTGTGTCTCTGTGAGTATATGTGGTTCTGTGTGATTCTGTTTCACTCACCATCAAAGTCGATTTTCCCATCGTTGTTTTTGTCCCCATCAGTCATAAGCTCATCGATCTCCTCCTCTGACACCGGCTCGCCTACGGAGCGCAGGATCTCCCCAAACTCCTCCCTGTCAATAAATCCATCGCCGTTCCTAGGAAGAGGAGGGGAGAGAGGCGTTGGATGGCACCGGCGGTTACTCACATACACACACACACAAACTAACTAACTCTCTCCCATCACAGAAAAACACCAAAACTAACTCTCTCACATCACAGGCACACACAAACACACATACACACACACACATTGACCCTCAAAACTCGCGCACACATTACGTGACGTACTTGTCGAACACACGGAAGAATTCTGACAGCTCCTCCTCACTCTTGCCGGCCTGGTCCTCCTTTAGCTGTTGCACCATCATAACCAAGAACTCCTCAAAGTCGATAGTGCCACTGCCTGGGCGGGGTATAAAAAAGATAACCTGAGAGAGAAAAAAGCACCAAAGCTGACAATATAACAAGGTTGGAAACGCTAGCAAAAACACAGACACTGCGTCCTCTCTCACATCAGGACCAGCTAGCTCCTGATGTGCCTTAGAACACTGCCAGTGTGTCACAGTGATGACATCACAGCAACTCGATTAGGATGTCCAGCTTGTGTTCTTTGTGAAACGTGAGAAGATCACCCATTTGACCTGTGACATGTCACCTGTCACCTGTGAGCTATGACCTCACCATCCTCGTCGACCTCCTCAATGATGGCGTCCAGCTCTTCCCTGGTTGGATTCTGCCCCAGCATCCTCATGACGGTACCCAACTCCTTGGTGCTGATGTCGCCGCCACCATCAGTGTCGAACATGTCAAAGGCAGCTTTGAACTCTGGGACAGCAAGACAATAAATATGTGTTATTTGTGTGTTCTTAATTAACACTATAGTTATCTCTTATTTTGTTTATAATTATATATATTTGGAAATTACTAATTACATATTCATCCTAATTTGGAATTGGCAATATTTGAAGAATAGGGAAGGACTCCTCTCACCTACCCACCTTCAGGCCATTGGTCATTAACAATGCAGGCCACACTACATATGCAGGGGGGTCGTAAGGCATGTCACGCCTCATCCAGCTCAGGCACTTTTGAGAGCTATTTTGTCATTCATTCATTACGTTGAATCAGAAATATTAGCAGTAACATAAAGTTGAACTAACTGCAGTGTTTTTCGGTGAACCAGAGGAACTTGGTAAACCAAACCACACCAAACCCAAGTCAAGAGTAAACAAGTGTCAGGGACACTCACCTGCAATCATCTCCTCGCTCAGGAAGGAGCGGGCGTCAGTCTGTGCGTCTGTGGGCTGAGGGGAAAACGACATTATATATGTAACAAAATCTCCTCATTCCCCCCATCAGTGATGACCACACAGCCTTGTTCCACTCATCGGTGATGACCTCCTCAACCTTTTTACACTCATCCATCATGTGAACAGGATATTTTATGAACAGAGGCTGAGGATCTAAAAAATGTTCCTCTAAGGCAGTTCACAGCAGGCCCTCACAAGCCAGGGTCACCTTCCTGTGACTGACTGAAGTTGAGAATGACTCAAAAACCCTGCGTTCTTCTCTGGAGATGATCTTTCCAGTCCTCGCCCAGTATTTCGTATAATACGTTACACAAACATCTCTCTAACACACATTTGTACATACCCATCCACACACACACACAAACTCAAGACCATCAACTTATACATACACATACAAGTCAACCATGGACAAACCTGACAACCTGGTGTTTACTGAGAACCGTAGTCTCAAGCTGGTAACCATGACCAACAATGGAAATTTAGACTAGGGTCTGGATTCTTCTGGGGGAGATGCTTACAGCTTTGGACATTCCTGAATGAGGTTCAAAGGTTATGGGTCAAGGGTAAAACACATATGGAGTCAGTGAATCTGATGAAGTAACCGGAATACCATGACAGATTCCCAAGGCCAAGGGCTGGCCAGTACTTTTTAAACTAGTTATTTTAGCAACGCAAATACAAACATATCGTATAATTTGCAATTTTGTAAATTCTACATGTAAAATACGCCAGCTTAGTGAACAAGGCCCGCTGCCAGGGGGAACGCGGTGCAGGTCGAGCACAGAAGTTTTCGAGATCACATAACATATGGCATTGCTGAACACAAGATGTCATGGCTTACAGCAAGGGGGGAACATAATCACCTTGTTTAGCCACAATACCTCTGTGGCTAAAGTTGGTTTTGGCCTTGATTCAAATGGTAGTCATGCCAAATGAAAACAAATGTTTGGTAAATACGAAAAGTGAACTATATTGTGTCTAACATTATTAATCGAATAAATTTGATTGGTTAAAACATTTCCGAATAACTTCATTCATACAAATTTCAAAAGAAATAAAAATATTGGGGTTCCCAGAAAATAAACGTTTCCGTTGATAAATAGGTCTTTATTCGTTAATCACTGTAAGGTCAACCATCTATCTACTGTCTTGAGTATGCCATCCAACCGGATGAAGACAAACTTTCCAACATATTAATTGAGACCCACGTACTTCCGTAATTTAATAATACGTAGGTCTGAGGAGTTGATACGCGCAGTACTCGCTATCTTGTTAAACCCTCCATAAGAGCAACGTCGGATACTCGTTGTCACAATGACAATTACAAATATATATTATAAAATATCCATACATCGTAAAGCGGGATAAACGAGAAGAAAATTACGTGCGGGCAAGCAAAGATAACTAAGGCACACAAAAATAGGCAACAATCCAAGCAGATGAGTTAATACGGTCAGATAGTACTTGCTAAATAAACGGAATAAACGCCGTGAATGTGCTGACACCAAGGTAATAAAGGTCAGTGGCTTAAAGCCGTACTTTCGGCGCGATTTCCCAGCGGTTCTCCGATCTTCCCCTGTCAGCTCTGTGACGGTAACGGTATCCGGCTGTGCTTGCGGGCGTGACTTCTCGCCACCTTCAAACGCTCACGGGCACAACGCCACGATATTTTTTTATTTTTTTCCCCCGAATTTTAAGCATTACGTTTATTGCTTTATTGGGGCCTGCTTCATGAAATTAACTGCCGAAAAATAAACACTGTCCGATTACTTTTGCATATTTTGTCTAACAGGATTTGAAGCAGTGCCACTGTCATACTGGCCCACTGGACTGTGTATCAGTTGAACTTAATAAAGAGAATCATTACACAAACTGCACACAGACTGTATTATTGATGTCGTAAAAAAATAAAATAAAGAATATATTCACACCTAATGACAACACTCCTGCAGCTTATCTGTCACTTACTACCTTTTATCAAAAATCTAAATCTGTTTGTTTTGCATCCAGAAACCTTCCCTAAAGTACTGATTGATTCTCTGGAGACAAACTGAGATGGCTTATACTAGTCTGATTGGTAAAGGCTACAGGGCACTGAATATGTTGCTCCTGGGCCCCCTGGAAGTATGCATATCAAGCCCCAATCAGTCTCCCAAAACCTCAGCCCTGAATGTTTCCCATCCCTGACCAGACACACCCAATCAAACCTCCCTGCATTGATAAATTTTTCCAGCAATCCACCCCAGGGCCATTAAACGGCAGCCCTATCTGACTGGTGTCCCTGCAGTGAAAACACAGAATCTCCGGATGGGAATGCAATGGACAATCAGACCTGGTCCACAGTCTCCCGTGACTCTACACCCAGAGCTCACTCATCAGCCTCCCAGATCTGCCCTCAACACCTCTCACTGTGCCATTCCTCCCTGTCATCACTGGCTTTCACTCTCCCCCGCACAATCCAACACTCAGCCATTCACCCTCTCACCCATTGTCTGACACTCATTCACTCTCCCCCGCACAATCCAACACTCAGCCATTCACCCTCTCACCCATTGTCTGACACTCATTCACTCTCCCCCGTACAATCCAACTCTCAGCCATTCACCCTCTCACCCATTATCTTTCACCCGTTCACCTGCTCATCAATATTCATTCAATTGCTCATTCACACTACGCAGTATCACAATAACAGATGCCATATTGATTCTCCTACACTTTCTTTCACATACACAGAAACACGCACTTTTCCCAAGCTAGAAGTCTTGTGGCAGACCCTTCAGCTTACAGTCCTCACACTTCCTGAGATGTCTGTAGTTTATTACCTTAACAAAAATAAGCTCATATATTCCGTTCTCACAACAAAGTAACATACAGAAATAAGGACATTGTAGTTCTTATGTTCACATGACATCACCCTCACGGTCCAGTTAACTGGGTTACTGACTTTGCGCAGGCAGAGCTTAAAACAACAAGGCACTCTTCTTGTGATTCAATTACTCTTTAACAAACTGAAAAAAAAAAAAAGTAAAAGCTATAAGCATTTTTAAACGTTGGTACAGGATGCCCCGAATGGCAAGAGATTACCTAAAACAAACTGCGTGAACTACAATTCCCACAATCCCTTCCCATTGTCACAGCATCCCAGTCAAGCTTTTACTGGAGCTTTGCCTACCTTATAATAATTTAATTATAATTTAATAATGATCAATTAATTTTTTTTACAACCATCACTTGCTAACTTGCCAAGCAGAGAGAGAGAGCAACCAGAAAAAGAGGTACAGAGGAAATGGTAAAGCTCTTGGCCTGTGGCTGGTGGGAACTGTACCACCATCTGTCAGGGCACACAGACGAGAAACTCCGCGGAAGTTTTCCTTGAGTCCACACGTCAATCAACAAGCGCTTCTCTTTCCGAATATCTCTTCATAAATGCCCCGACCCAAAAATATACACAAGCGTTCCACGCCAAAATAAACAACTGTAAAACTTTCCAAGTGGTCCTAGAGGCGTCCCACGGGTTTCTTACCATGGTGTCTGGCTATGAATGCCGATTCAGGCGAACAGAAAGGGCACGTTGAGAACACAGGAGAGCACCTCAATGTGCACTGTGGACTTCCTACAGGGTCAACCTGGCCTGCCCAGAACCTCTACTCCATATGTACCCACAAGCATCGGTGCAGTTTCACAGAAAACCCTCAGGATTGGGCACAGTCTTTACTCAGCCAATCACATCGTTGCCTCCACAATGCTCCCCCCACCCTACACCACTCACTCACTCTTACTCCTACTTCAGGGTCTCTGAAGGGTTTGATACCCCCCTTCTTCCTCACCATTTATCCATATTTAGCTGAAGGACACGACTGTCTGTCTCAATGACATTGATTTAAAAGAAACAGCAGAGACATTAGGAGGTTGTTTTGGAACCGTTCCAACTAATAAGCCGACAGCAGATGGATTTCCACTGTCTCGTGCAATGGGAGGGGGCACAAAGAAGAGTATGTGTGTGTCTATGTGTGTGAGTGTGTGAGTGTGTGTGTGTGTGTGTGTGTGTGTGTGTGTTTGCGTGTGTGTCAGACTGTAGGAGCTGTAGCAGCCAAAGGCAGTGAACAAACCAGTAGAACAAAGTAGAACAGTAGAACAAACTTGTTCATGACAAAAAGAGAGAGAGGAGATAATGCGGAGAGAGTTTGTAAAGGTGTGAACAATGCGTCTATTTTGGGCAGCTTGTACTGAGTGAAACACCGATGCCCCCCAGCTTGCTGACCTCTGACCTCTGACAATGACCAGGCCGGACACAGACAGTGTGTGGGGGTGTGACGTAGTTCGTCTGTCACACTTGCGCAGGTGGACGGGAGAACTGCAGGTTTCCCCCCCCCTGCAAACACCTCAGGGAGGGAACCCCTGTGTTCACCTGTGTCACTTGTGTTATTACGCTTGCCACCAATTTATCTCCTCAAGGACTGATCGATAAGCTCCACCGTTTTCATTGTGAATAAAATGTGTACTTTTTCAACAACATTTATCAGGAAGGACATCAAACTAACAAACCAACATTTATCTGGAACAAACTAATTTCTCCTAAGAGTGTGAGTGTTTCTTCTACAAAGTGCTTGTGAGTATATGTGATATGTTATCTCCCTTGTCGAATTAGTCTTCACACCTTCTCACAGTATTCATTGTTAAGGCAAGGTAACTCAGTTGCGTATTAACCCCTAACTGCGGCACTTTTGTACATCGCTCTGGATAAATGACTAAAATGTAAATGTAAATGTAAAAGTTATGTAGACAAAAAAAGAAACAGAAAGTATGATTTTTTTTCTCTCATTCAGATGTGTTGTTAACACTTAAGTAAGGGTTTATGAGAAGTGACGTCATTAGCTGGAATAATCATCAACCACAAATCATCCACTCTGAGACATCCTCCTCCTTCCCTGATCGTATTTCTTTTAGTAATCCGCTGCACTTGAGTTTCATTCACTTTGCAAAATACACTTTCCCTCGTTACATGAATGTGATGAGACGATCGGGGGCTTATTTTCGGGTCTGATGACAGTCTGATTTATTGTGTAGATTCATGTAATTGCCAAGGAAGTTTTGATTGTTCTCAAAGTCTCACAGACACTGACTGACTGCCCCTCTGTCTTTTTGGGTAGTAACTGTCAGTTCTTTGTCTTTCAGAGGAGCAGGCATCACTCACTGCCCTTGCTGGATCTTCATTTTATGAAAATGTTTTAATTGAATTGTGAATATGAAGTGTTCCATGGGCAAATAATGTTGAGGGTCCAAAGCATAGCAGATTCTGTTTCCATTAAAATAATGTATTTATCATTGGTGTCAGTTATAATTAGACTTATGTCTGCTTGTGTGGTGGTGAAATTGAGCCACCCTATTCTCCCGAGGGATTTACTACAGAGAGCTGGACAACCAGCTGATTTATGGAACTCTTTTCAGGGCACTTCTTTTACGGATCCAAAATGCAATTGTCCTCTTTTACCGTTAACTGCTGGCCGTCTGCTTTATATAACTAGATATCAAGTGTCTAACTAGCTAACTTGTCCTATAAGTTACCTTCAGGCTGAAAAGGTTGTATAATTTCATCTTGTCTTTCACATATGATCGTATGTCTATAACGTGAAATATATCTAGTTGGTATATGGTTGTCACGCGTCCGTTTTATTTTAGGATATAAAGAGTTTGCACACAAGGTATGTGTCGGCTATTTATATCGATTGATTTTACTCTGAGAGGAATCCAAAAAGATGTGTCCTGAGCTGCACAAACTTTATCACGGGTAATAATTTCACAAAGGATCCCACCTGGATTCTGTAGGGTGCTATCCTAACCTGGGTTAACAGTGTTATTCCCTTACCCTCTGTGTGGTATTTCCGGATGTGGCGGGTGGCAGTGCTTTGGAGGTTTTTAGGAAATAGATATCAAATATAAAAATGTATACATTGCATGTGGCTAATATCACATTTGGGTAAGGAAAAGCCATTTTATTTAAATGAGTAAGTTGATTTTTGCCAATCAATAAAATAAAAACAATCAAGGCAAATCAACGTATACAAAGTAAGTATATTCACATTGATCTCATTCTGTAAGATCTGTGTTTAAACTCCTATATTTAGTACCCCACCGTGTTGCACATTTTGTTGTGATGACCCTGTAGGTCACTGTGGATATATGTGTCTGCCTGATGAATAAATGTACAAGTTATAGTTAGTGCTGGTGCAGTGTGGCGTGGTGTGGCGTCTCTCTCTCTCTCTCTCTCTCTCTCTCTCTCTCTCCCTCTCTCTCTCGGAGGGCTGAGAACGCACGTTTGCTCACCACAGTATCGAGACTGGGGAGCCCCTGGTTTTACAGCGCCTGCCCAGCGTCTGGTTGACTGACAGCGGCAGCTGGTCATCGGCTTCGCTCCCCCTGGCGAACCACTTCCTCCTCCATCACCACCTCCACTCTCATCACTCTATTCTTAGGCCTTCCCAAGAAAGGAAGTCAAGACCCATGGGCCGTCACAAGACGTTCCCGGACTTAATAAGGAAAAAGGTGGGCGACGGCCCCCACCCCAAAAAATCACTGCCACCAAACTAATGGTAACTATTGGACGCTCCCCCTCCTCAGCCAAGCTAGTTGGGTATTTATAGCCAGGAGAAAGTCACTGACCTGTCCAAGGGAGAGGGGTGTTAGCCCAAGCCCAGCTCCACAGTTGATATTACAGGCCAGATTCATTGGGAAGAACGCTGAACTCAAAAAGGCTTCTATTTAGTTGGTCATTAAATTTTTCTCTTCACATTTCTTCTAAGTGCTATGGAGGTCAAGGTTCATTATATCACATTTTCTGAATCGACAACGGCGCAACGTGTTGAAACAAACCGTTTCTGACCGCTACAAATACTAAGTTTTAAATGACGTAGCGTATATAATAGTTCACATTGGCCAGTTAAATAGGTAACAGTGAGTATGTCTACCTGGTTAACTTATGTTTTTGACACCCGTGTGTTTCTCTAAATATATACATATATATATGCAAAAATATATAACCATCGGCCTTCCAGCTAAGCGTACATGGGCTTTAAACAGTCACTAACATTTAGCACACTAACACACTAAAATAGCCAGAAGGTAACGTCAACGCCGCTTCAGACAACTGAGAGAGTATTTAAAATGCATCATTTTATAACTAATGTGGGTTTGTATAGTTCCTCCTCTAGGGGCAAAACCGAATCCGGCGCCCATAAAGCGAGACTAACGATTCGCGCAGTCGTATAGTCGAGGCACACGATACGTAACTTTCTTGGTGAGTGTGTCCCGGTGGCAAAGCGAATTAAAATAAACGCCCAACCTACAGAAGTAAATAAGACTTGGCGTAAACAACGTACAAAACGTAAACATCTCGCGATGTGATGTCGGATCAGCAGGGTTTCGAGACAGGTAGTTGCGTCGGTGTGCTCGGGTGTATGTAGTGGTTAGTTTCATGATGATATTAAATCAAATCAGGACAAAATTTCTGCTGTTGCACTTTAATTAAACATGTTCTTTATTTTCGGCGTGAAACTTCCAATTGGTCACTTTTTGTAAGTAACTTACAAATAAAACTGTAATATGCAGCCTAATATTATTTTAAAAGTAATATTTTGTTATAATATATACTACAATAGAGTACAACAAAGGAAGATAAAATTTGAAATACAACAGTACACGATGCAACGGCGGCCTCTAACGGCGGGTTAATACAACTGTATTTAAAAATAAAACTGGTCAACCTCACCCCTCAAATTGAGAGGGCTATAAAACAAAATTAACAATAAATAAAATTAGTATTAAATACTATCAAATACTTGAACATATGTGGATAGAAAGTATCAATAGCTACACCGTCTCCTATTTCTTTGTATCGATCTAAGAAGTGGAGCATCTCTGTGTCTGAACTTTAGTTTATGAAAATGCCTACCCTCCCCTCTGGATACAGACATGTATGAGATTCAAAGTTTACGTCATCTTCCATGTTCAGCTCCGTTCCTGTCATGCCTGTCTACGATGTAAAAAAAAAAAAAGCCACACCAGTCTCGCACAAAGCTGTTAACGCCTCCACCTGAAAATACGTTAGATCGGTGCAAATAGGCTACTTGATCATTCAGACACCACGCTGGCCAGTGTAGAAACGCGATTGCTTTAACTGACCAAGCAGGCTGTTTTGACATCGGACCACACACAATTTATTTTTTGTACTTTTCGTTCCCTTTTTTGTACACGTTCACCACCACTAGATGTCGAGTGACGATAGAACACAAAAAAGACAAATTAAGCTGATAAAATTAGCTCATAAGCTATTATAAATACTGTATATCGTTTGGCTCTTCGCTTAAGGAAAATGTCCTTTGCCATTTTTTTTGGATATGAAATGTCGCCCTCTATGCGCAGGTCCCGTCAGACTCCCAGCGTTGTGAGGGAACCTGAACTGCTGATTTTCTTGAACCTGTTGGCAGCTGCTATCGCAATATAGTTTTTCTGTCCGGGAAAGACACAAGCAAAAAAGAGAAAACGTTTTAAAACGGTAAGGTATATAGCAAGAGTCTTAATATGGAAACACTTCCATAGCAAATAAATAACTACAAATAATAAATGCAAGAACATAACATTGTGGGGAAAAGCGCCTCTGTTTAAGGAATCCATAAAATAACAGTTTATCAGTGAAACAGCTTGCCGTTTGATAAAAGGCCTGCTTTGCCTATGCTCAGCAGTGATGAGTTGAGAGATTCGCCGGCCCACCTTCCAGAGTCGCTTGGCCATATACTTCCTCAGCTGGACTTGAGACTTCAGGACGACGTTGTTGCGCCCGGCTTTCTCCGGGATGTTGCTGAGCCACGGGTGTTTCAGGCACTGCGCGGCGCTGAGCCGGCCACTGCAAGCACAAGGGTATGGGTTCAGAATCGGCACCCAATAGGCTAACGCTAACGGTAAAGTTCCGCAGATCGAACTGGGTATTCCATGTGTGGAATGCAGGTGGACTGAGGGTGAAGGCTTCTGCACTTTTCATCATGAAATCAAAATACCATGACAGTGTTTTGTTCGCCCCTGGTCATGTGGCAAGACCCTTAGTTCAGCCAATGATATGCAGCCATCGTAGGCCCAATACATTACTATTGCTACATTAAAGCAAACACCTAGGATTCTGGAAAAATCCAAACAGAAAAGAGGCGGGACTTATTCCAAGAGCAGCATTTTGGGTCTCTTAAATTAGCATACACCTTTTCCTACCTCTGACTTGTACCGTAATCCTATAAGTCTCCTAAAACCACGATTACCAAAGCCACACCAAAGTATGATTCCACTCCTTTGGCCTGCGTGGCAATAAAATATCTTAGTAAATAGGATTGTGTATCTTTACAGGGGATTATCCCAAAGCATCCCACAACACAGCTAACCTCTTCTCTCGGATCAGCAGGTTGGAGACGAAGTCCTTGGCTTCGGCAGAGACGTACTCGAAGGCCTCTTCGTCAAAGTACCAGTTGACTGCCAGGACATTGTTGAGGGTCTGGCTATCATCGTCGCCCAGGAACGGGGACATTCCACTTAGGCTGAGCACAATTTATTCACAATGTCAAATTTAGCAGAGCGATTCCTCATGCAAATCAGTTCTGCCCATGGCATTAAAAACATACTCAGGACTTATACTCAAGAAATGCATACAGCAGTTCTGATGACATGACAACCAACTAAAATAGAGGTGATTAGGCATTCCATTCTCATTGGTTTAGATGTGTCACAAGGTATGTCTGGGCCAATCGCATTACTCACAGCATGTAGGTGACCACTCCTATTGTCCACATGTCCGTGGGGAAGGAGACAAAGTCGAAGTTCACGATTTCTGGTGCCAGGAACTCAGGTGTTCCGAATGAAACACGTAGCTTTTCCCGTGGCTTGTACCTGATTTGGAACACACATCTCTCAAACTGAGTTTCAGAGAAACATCTTTCAAACTGAGGTTCAGACACACATCTTTTAAACTGAGGTTCAGACACACACCTCTTAAACAGAAGTTTGGGACCTATAACGAAAAACATCCAAGCAGGGTTGAGGCACACACACACACACACACACACACACACACACACACATAGGAAGTGACGCTGTACCTTCTGGCCAGACCAAAGTCAATGATCTTCACCTGGTGCCCAGTGCAATTTACACACAGGATGTTCTCTGGCTTTAGAAGATGGAGACAGGACAACACATTTTTAATTACACTTCCTCAATATCCATTTCACCCACCCACTCAGACACACATATATTTGCAAAATTTGGCCTTTAATTTTCAAAAAGCATAAAAGTCAATTGTTTGTCACAAAGTCTTACCTGAACCAGATGACGATTTGGGCTTACCTTCAGGTCGAGGTGTAGGACATACATCTGGTGCATGTAGTGTATCCCCTGACAGATTTGTTTCACGAAGACCATGGCGTCCATCTCGGTCAGTGACGAGCTCTCGTCCACAATCCTCTCAAACAGCTCCCCTCCCTCCACACTGTGCTCACATGGCCCGGCAACCGACAGAACTCATTTATTACCAAGGTCCTCTCAAGAACCTCTCTAGAAATATTATTTTAGTCCTCTCAGGAAATGCTTTTAGCTCTGGACCATTCGTAAAGACCAACTTACAAAAGCAAATTTTGAGTTTACAAAAGTTCGAGTTTGGGAAGAGGAAAAAGCATCATGTTGCATCAAGCTGTAGCAAGGCTGCCAATAGCATCTGTGTAGCCTGAAGAGCTACTCACTATTCCAAGACCAGCACCACCTCGTGCCTGGCTTCAAAAGCATCATATAGCTGGAGGATGTTGGGGTGGCTCAATTGGTTCATCACCTGGATCTCGTTAAGGGCCATTTCCTGACAATGCAAAACACACATAGAACAGCTCTATTTCAGTTTATCTGGATTAAAGATTGTGCCGATTCGATCCTATTTTATGCAAGCAATCAGATCAGTGCATATTTTGCAGTTGATGCAGGTGGAAAATTTTAGGTTGTGGGCCTCCCTTCTGTGCTGGAAACACACATAGAAGGGGTTCTGTCGTTCTCGATCACACACACACACTATCACACCCAAGCTCTCTCATGCACCCACACACACACACACCTTCTCCTTGGCGTTCCGTGCTGCAATGGTCTTAGCGGCCAGCTTCAGTCCTGATGTTTTCTCTGTGCACCTGTGCACCCTGCCGAAACGCCCTCTGAAACAACCACACAGAGACTGGGCTACGTTGGAACACTGGTGACGATGAGAGATTAGCCTCTCCACTGGTGACGATGAGAGATTAGCCTCTACACTGGTGACGATGAGTGGTTAGCCTCTGTGCTATGGCGATGAGCGGTTAGCCTCTGTGCTATGGCGATGAGCGGTTAGCCTCTGCACTGGGCCCTTATCACTCAAACGATTAGTTTGACTTTGAAGCGAAAGCTCATTAAGCATCCATAAAACCCAAAGCCCAAGGGGTGTTACTAAAAGTGGGTGTTGACTCACCCGCCCAGGACCGCCAGGGTGTTGATGCTATAGGAGTCACAGGGCCGGCAGGGTCTCAGGGACACAAAGCGATGAGGGAAGGGGGCTGGTAGCGGGGGGTCATCGTCTGAGAGAAAACAGAGGGTGTCAGTCAGTCATGTCTCCATCCTTCTCCAGTAGAGGGCATGTTTGTGTTTACATAATGACACTGTTTGGTCCCATTCTGTTGGTCTGTCCGTTTTAGCATGGTTACACTCAAATGGTTTGTTGTTTAGTCTTCTCCATGCTCACCAATCAACTTGATATAGCGGGATTTCAATAAAAGTCTAGCTACCTTTAGAGTTTGGAGTGAGACAGGGTTCCATTTTGGGGCCATTGGAACAGCTGTGAGGTGAGGCGGGGTGAGCTCATGGGGCCGGCGGCCCCCGCCCCCCCCCGGGGGGGGGGGGGGGGGGGGGGGGGGGGGGGGGAGGGGGTGAGG
>JAOYSI010033337.1:15896-28548 GCA_025775065.1 Hiodon alosoides
CATCACACCTGTACACAAAAAACACCGTCATCACACCTGTACACAAAAAACACCGTCATCACACCTGTACACAAAACCCACTGTCATCACACCTGTACACAAAAAACACCGTCATCACACCTGTACACAAAAAACACCATCATCACACCTGTACACAAAAAACACCGTCATCACACCTGTACAAAAAACACACTGTCATCTCTTTCTGGTGTGGCAGCACAACTGTACACAAAAACACGCTGTAATCACACCTGTACACAAACTTTTACCCACCTTTTCTCACAAGTGTGGCGGCATTGGGCAGATTTTTTTTCACTCCAGAGTGGAACAGCGGCTCCTGAACAAAATGGGGAGTGGGGCACAATTTGTGGTTAAACAGACTGGTGGAAACAAACCAACTAGAAGCAGCAGCTCAACACCATATGTGGAAACAAACCGAAAGAAGCGAGAGGGGGGTTCTGATGTGACCAGTCCAAGTACAAACAACGCTTGGACCTGCAAGTTTAGCACAGGTGATAGGAAACTGCTGACAGACAGTAAAAACACAATGAAGAACAAACGGGGAACAGAAACCGCAGAGAAACAGGAACCCGATGAAGAAGAGACAGGGCACAGAAACAGCAGAGAAACAGGAACCCGATGAAGAACAGACAGGGCACAGAAATCTCACAAACACACAAACCCATTGATTCACCTTTGTCTCCCTGACAGGCACTTTGATGGGCGATGGGACTCTGTCCTTCTCAGGCCCCACCTGGACCACCAGCTTCTTCCCACTATCATGAGTGGGCAGCCGCCGTTTATCTGCCCCGCCGCCGCCTGCCCCGGACAGTCCCAGGGCGGCATGTATGCCCAGCACAAGCTTTTCCAGGGACTCCAAGCGCCGACCCTGGGTGGCAAGCTGAGCGGCCATCGCCTCCTGCTGGCCGGCATGCACACTGCAGGCCCCACACGCCACACATTGCCTAAGGGACAGGAGCTGCTCCAGCCTGCAGCCCAATCCGTTCACCTTCTCCCCCAGCAGGGCCAGGTCTGTGGGACCAGCACCAGGACTACTCACCGTCCCCATGACTCCCCCAGACGCACGGAAGCCCAACAACACCACCGGGGACGGGTTAAGTGAGCCGCCAAGAGCCCGACTTCAGGGAGACCGAGGACCCGAGACTGAATAGGAAAGGGAACCGCTTCACGATCCTCCTCCCCAACGCCAGGCATGCAGGGAGGGGAAATTAGCCCCAGCGCAGCTCACTCCCACTCTTCACGGGAGAGAGAGCGGGACACCCCTGTGCCCAACCACCGTGCCCATTCTCAGGGTGACGCATGCCACTTTCCAAAGCGACCTGTCAGATTCTTCCCCTATCTCCATCTCAGGCTCCAAATATAGGGGAGAAGCTGAGTAGGAGGGAGCGTGGGGGACGTCGTTAGCAGGCTCTGATAGCAGAGGTATGTGAGGAAGGCTGAATGGTCGTCATGCCTTTTTGGAAGCAGAGAGGACATGCTGTTTTTTTCCGTTTCTCTAAGGTATGTGCACGCACACACACGCACACACACACACACACGGCAGGGTGTCGCTGTTCAGGGCTTTGTCCCCCTCAGGACGTTGTTGGAAGTCACTCCGAGCACCATCAGTAATGGGGGAGGGGAGAACAAAACCTCTTTGCCAAATTCTAACTTTTCCATTTCTATTTCTGTGGCTGTGTGCTTTAGGTCCCGACCAGCAGGACCAATGGCTGACAGAAAAGCAAAAGGTGTCCTGCCATCGTGCCTGTCGTAAAACCTTTATAGATGAAAGGCCGTCTCTGCCATGCGTGCCCAGGTTCAAGGGCAGCCGGTGACGCTCTGTGGACAGCATGTTTCCTCACCTACCAGGGAAGATTTACTGCACGCATTTTAATATGAACAAGAAAAGATAACCACGTTGAAGTGGATTGGCCTGAACAGACGGTGCCCACAATCAGCGCGGGGTCTCAGCTGTTAACTGGGAAACGGACCAACACCCAGTGGCGCTGAATGGGAGCCGATCACTCAACCATGAAACAAACCGCCATGGTGATATTCTGTTCTGAAAGAAATCCTCTATATAGAGAAAGTATACATTACCCAACAACCCAGGGAATTACGTGCAACCAGTAATGTGTTCCTGTGCCTTAGGTTTGTCCTTCGTCCTCAGAAATTGCCAATTTAACCAGCTTTACTAAAACCAACTAGTTCGAAAAACCCTCTGGCACGCCAGGTCTCCTGGGCTGCAAGCATCTGAGATGCTTCTCACCAGCCCGGGCCCAATGCATGTGTACAAGCCCGTACGTGACCAGTATTGGAAGTGTCTGTTTAGACAGACGACCACATCAGTTTAAATTGGATGGAAATTGCTGAACTACCTTTTGGTTCAGTTTCCGTGGCTAATTTACAAAACTGCAAGGAAATTAGCAATATATCATAAGTGGATACATTGTAAAATTTTAGCGGTTTGGGCAGAGACCATTTGTAAACCCTAAATGGTGCATTGAGCGATTGACTCAGAAGTAACTTGAAACCCAGCTTGTCTCCACGCCACCGGCAAATGGAACCGCGCATGACAAAATTTAAAGCCCTTCAGCTAAATGTAGACAACAGCAGCTGCAAGAGACAACGCTATAAAGCACTCTAAGCAATAACGCACTTAATTGTTTTTAACCGCTTCCATACGTAGAATATTGCATGCTCAGGGAAAAAAAGTCTATACCCTCTTATGGAATCCTGCTGCACCACACAGCTACGGGAAATAACATGGCAAAACAGAAATGAGTAAAGCAAAGCACCCAATAAGCCCATCATTAAAAAAAGATCTTTATTGCAAGTTCACTGGGAGAAATGTACATAAATTATGTTGCAAAACTAAGTAAATGAAAGCAAACATTTACAGTTTAAGAGAAAGGGGGAATGCAGTAACGGTAATAGGAGTAAATCAGGACAGAAGATTTTTTTTATATACACACATACAGGTCACTCGCACTGGCTGTAGCCACAGCCTTGTACATCACCCACCATCTGTAAACTGTGGAGATGTCAAGGCCACGTGGAGAGTTTCAAACATGCCATCTCTTCCACTGTGGCCGTTAAGAACCATGGTCACAATTTTGTTTAAAATAAAAAAGTCTTCCGTGTAGCTAAAAAAGGGATGTCTCCCACCAGCAGGGGGCCTCACAGGCGGAAGCGGTCAGAGAAATTGGGAGATTGGGGCACGGTCAGGGAGACGTCGCTCTTTTTCAGCTCCATCTGTTTGTATCGCCGGATCGGCTTTGCTTTGTGCACCTGCAGGGGGATGTGGAGGGACAACGTAGCCAATGAGCCAAAACCGCATGAACGCCATGTCTGGCCCATCAGATCTGTTCATCAGGCGAGATGAGATCCTCATCACTCCCTAACTAGGCCTTAGAGGAGCTCTTTGTTGGGCAGCTGAATCCAGTGAAAAACACACAGTAAACAGACCAGGTCGAAAGCGTACCTGCTCCTGTCGGAGGCGGGCGACCTCCTCCTTCTCCCTCTGCTCCCTCTCCCTTCTCTCCTCTTCCTCCATGCGGGCTCGCTGCACCTCCTTGTCACACACCGCCCGCTCAAACTCTAGCCGCTCCTTGGCGCGGCGCTCGGTGGACAGCTGGAAGCCCTCAGCGACTGTGGAATGAGACATGGCTTCTGAAGAGAGAAAGGCCATAGTTCCATGGGAGTCAAAGTTGGGCAGGTGGGGGAAGAGCAAGAACAAAAACACCCAAAAAAAGCGTTAGCTTTGCAGTGCGCCAGTTAAGCCACACAGAGGCAAAAGCGTGCGAAAGAAGCAAGCTGTGAGGGAAGGAAGCAGTGAGCCAATCAGGGCTGGCAGTGATCCTACCTAGCACAGAGCGGTTCTCCTTCTTCGGCACAAACGGCTCTTTCTGGGTCACAATGTTGGGCCGGGCCTTGAACGTGGCCGCCTCCGCCTGCTGCTTCAGCTCCTCCTTAACCTGCAGATGGAGCACTCTGAATGAGCTACACCCCAGGAGGCAAAGAGGCCTCCGTCTCCCGTCACAATTACCCACTCAATTTTGGAGTGAAAATACTGGATAAACTTCTCAAAAGCAAATGAAAGGCCAAGCTATTCGCACCTACACTGACTAACAAATACTGTAGTACATAAACTGCAGGTGTGCAAGACTACAGGTAGGTCACACTTGTGGCCTAGTCAGAGAGAGCTGGGCCCGCGGTAGTTAAACCTCTCATATTGTCTGAATATGCTTGGCTCCAGCCATCCTGTGTTACTGGCGATTTCCCCTGTATTCCAACCGCTAAGCATGCCACTATGTCTACTGAATGAGTTACACACTGGTCCCAGGAAGCGGGATCTCACCATCTGCTCCCAGCGGTCGCTCTTGGCTGCTCCTCGCTCATCAATAAGCAGCCGAAACGGTTCCACTTTCGTGGGTTCGATAGCCTTTTTCTCAGGAAGGTGCACCTCGTTGAAGTAGGGCAAAGGCAGCGCTTTGAACTTAGGAACCTGAAGAACAGGACACGTTTCACAATCGTGGAACATCTCTAGATGCATGGGACAGCAAGGGATGCTGGGAGGACTTTACCTCCTCATGTCGGAGCTCCTCCAGCCTCTTCTCCTTCAGCATCTGCCGCTCACGCTCCCGGGCCTCAAAGGAGAAGGGGCAAACCTCCACCTGCCGCGTCTCCAGGTGTTTGGGCTGGAACGGCAGACCAAAGTGGGGGGCGGGTGTCGCCCTAACGGGGGGCGCCGGCTTCACCTGGGAGAATTCAGGGACAGATTGAGGCTCATTTACAGGCGAACTAGCCAACCCCCACAACTTCTAAAAATGGTTTCCCCTCATTTTCTCACTTGCACCAAACTCACCTCTTCCACCCTGCGCTCAACACGCACGCGGTTTTTAAGAGCAAAGGCAGGAGACTCGGGAACGGTGGGATTCTGCACCTTCTTCTCAGGAACCCCCTGTGGGTAGAGGAGACACAGGCAAGTAAGGCATACATGCTTCTGACACACCCATCCTCAAAGTCCGGACTAAACCACAGCAGGGAAGACAACACTCACGACTACATCCTCCAGAATCTTGACCGGCAGGGGCCGGGGGTGAAAGGTGTGATCCACAGGCACCTCCGGTTTCTTGCTGGCCTGCCGCTCCTGTAGCCGACGCTCGATCTCCAGCTGGAAGCCCTCAGGCTGTGTGGCCTCCTTCGGGGCTGGCTTCTTGGGCACCAGGGCCCCCTCCAGGATCTTCCGGTTCAACTCCAGAGCTTTGAACTTGAACCTGAGGTGGGAAGGTTAGGGTCAGGACCCACGCGAAGCGCCGGGAATCGGAACGCTCGTCGAAGCAACAGCAGATCTTACTGTCGGAGCTTCTCCAGCTCCTCGGCCTCCACTTCAGCGCTGCTCTTGACCACAACAGGACGACCCCTCTGCCTTGTGGTCAGCTGAGGGGTTCGAGGGTTGGTGACCTTTAGCTTCTCATTCTTCACTGGTGACGGACCTTGGAGAAAATGTTTAAACTACAGTTCAATTTATAGAAGGTGAGACAAGCATCTGTTTCCCAACCAAAAGAAACCCAAAGACTCCAAGTAAACCAATACAACCATTAAAAAAAAAAAATAATAAAATCAGATGGTGAGGTTATGTGAGAAACGGAGGCATACCCCTCTCGTCCCTCTGCCGACTGCGCAGGTGGTACCGGGCCGGTGTGCGCTTCTGAAACTGCTCTATCTGCTGGGCCATGGACACGTAGGGTGCCGCGTCGTCACCAAACTTGCGCTTGCTGCCGGCAGACAGGTTGAAGGGCTTGGGGACGGTGGCGCGGGGAGCCTTGGCCTGTGGGCGGGAGGGGTTAAGTTAATGCAAGGCAAGAGGGAGGGTTAGTTTCACACCAAAAAGACAAACTAATCTTCATCACTTCCTCTACAGCTGCTCACTCAGGCTTCGTCTTCACGCCAAGTTAAAAAGCTACACGGTGTCCTGCCCCAGGAGGCAGAGCCGTGCACAGAGGACCAAGAAGCAGAATACTTACCGGGGAGGCCGGGTGCCTGCGCAGCTGGGCAGAGAAGTCCACCTGCCTGTAAGCCCCATCGGCGGACGTGTCCGTCTGCGGCTTCAGCCTCTCGTCCGTGCGGAAGTGGAAATCCACCGGGACCGTGGTGGAGAGGGCCAGCTTCTTTGCTGGCTGACCTGAGGGAGAAGCTGTACCGTTACACCGAGCCGACTGCCACCGCTTCAGGTTTCACAGACATACAGCAGACAATGAGAAATACAGAAGGCAAATCAAGACCGAAAACCTGGCACAACAGGCTCCAGGATGGGGCGGTGGGTCTATCTACAGCTTACGATCAATCAGCCAAGCGCTACTTACTGCCAGCCATGGCAGCCTTGAAGCCGGCCTCGTTCCTCTTGCGGTGATCCGCCGTCTCCTTCTGCAGAGCCTGGATGTGTTCCAGCTCCTGCTGCTCAGAGCTCTTAGTCTTAGCGGAGCTGTGCTTCCTGGGTGAGGCAATAGCAGAACAAAACAAGGCAAGGCCTGTTCAGAAGAACCCTATAAAGTTCAGAACCATTCTCATCTGAAAAAACGTATGCATGGCAGAACAAGTTTCCAGAATCATTCAAACATTTAATGTTCACACACCAGTCAGGGGTGTGACAGGGCGATTTGTCAAAAGGAAAGCACTTAAAGGGGTTAAAAAGTTTGTAGTTTAAAAGCTAAAACCCAAGGGAATTTAACTTGAACCAAAAGCAACTCCAAGTTTCTCTGGCTATTGTGACTAATCAATTATAGTCCTTGTGACAGGACACTCACTGCATTGTGCTGGGGGCCGCAGTGGCGCCACGTGTCCGTGCTGGGGGTCTGGATGTTTGGGGATCTCGCCGGGCCCCGGATGATGCCCGGCTGTGTGCCGGACGTGAGGAGCTGCTCCTGTTGAGAAAGGACACGTTTCCAGTCCGCACTGCTGAATCACATGAGCCCAGACACGCGTGAACCTGCCCCCTCGTGGTTCAACACGACGACAACCACCATGTGATCCCAAATATCCTCCATTAATCAGACCAGCTTTACCTTCGCCGGTGATGAAAACCCCTCGAAATGGCATGTGCTCTCGCACCTCTGAAAAACGGCAAAAGCGCTTGAATGACCAGAGCTTTCTCATCGTTAAAAGCCCCCTGCAGACAACCAGGCGACACGGTGGCCACACTGACTAAGACAACAGTACCTCCGGGCTTTCTTCACAGGCGGCGTTGACACAGCCATTGCTGCACTCGTCCTTCTCTCTTCCTGCTGGGCCATCACCCTGCGCTTCGACACCCTTAGGGCAGAGAGGGAGAACTTATGTTCATAGGTCAGCACATCTTCTGTAAACTCAAGGAATCTCCAACAGCATTCCCTACGGGGATAATGGGGAGTTTCCCCAGCCACCTGAATTACTGCAATTCCCATTTTTTGAGACCCTTTTATCCCCAGCGGAGCACAGACCTCAGCAGGCGTTAAGCACTGGGAGCCCAGGACACCCTACCTGCGCGGCTGAGGGGGGGCTCCCTTCACCCGTGGCTGGTTGGCGACAGCGGCCTTAGCATTGCCCCAAGATGTCACTACATTCATGGGGACTGCGGAAGTGGAAGGGTTCTCTTCGTCTGCAACAGGAAACAAGATGTCAAACACATCATCATATGGCAAAGCACATGCACAATCCGCGCATGTGGCAGCCCTACACTCAGAAATTCACCATAGGTAGAAGCAAGCAACGGTTTACCGTGAGGTTATTTTTTAAAATGAAGTACTGATTTGAAAAGGTTGGGGTACTGACCTGTGTTGGAATTCTCTACTTTCACACGAGGTGACACAATGGCCCTAGGCAAGTCCACTTTGGGAGCCCCCCCTAATGGTTTCTCCGTCTTTAGAGGGGTGATGAGTTGATCCAGGGCACCAGTGTCCACACCCGACAATTTCTGGTCTACAAAATCATTTAACGGTCATCTAAATAAGTTGCGTCTCCAAACAGATAGCCAGACATCTATGTCACCATTATGCCAACACCACCTAGTAACCATCTGCAGATAAGTTCCAAAACGGTTTGACAGTCTTTCTGAAATTGCCTGCCAATTAAGACTTATGTGCCCCTAGCAAAATAATTTAAATTCTTAAACCTCTCTTCATCTGCAGAAACACCATTAAACATGACTCAGATAATATACGTTTCAGACCAGAATCCATTCAATCAATTCAGAAAACGGGTAAAATCAAATTTGATATCTAGGGCAAGGATTGGGTATGACTTAAAATGATCATTTTCAAATGAGTAGGACAGGCGTCATACCAAACCAGTAGTCCGCATTATCCTCGTTATCCAGAGTTCTCATGTCTATAACGTGAGACGGTGCATCAAACTCATATTGTCCGAAAGAATCGCTCAGAGGCACGTCCATCTTCACGGCCAGGTTAGCTTCCTGAAGATCAACCCAAACATCGTCAGTAAACGGCAACGACTTGTCCCGTAATAATTTACACAGTCGTTAGAATATATAGGTTTGAATACATTTTTTTAAGTGTCCATTACAGTTAACGACAATGAAAAACACCAAATGACAATGAAGAGCCAAGCAGCGAGGTGTACAAGATAATCACAATTTAATTTGAAAACTTAAATCGTTCTAGTAGATAGGTAAACATCCCCTTTCAAATGTTGCAAAAATACTTGGAATACACCAATTGAAACGCTTTACTAAGCAACCAAATTGTAAACGGGGAGCCAGTGATAAATGATTATTGTTTTTAACACGGACCAGGGTGACGTTAGGAATTTATGGTTTTCAAATGAAATAACAAAACTACCGTCGAATTAAAATAACAATTATGCAAAACCAGGACAATACAGCTAACCACCCCACGTTACTACAAACAATACGTTTAATAAATTTACGAATGCAAAGAAAATTGCCTACTTCAAACAATCGCAGACACTTGAACACATTAGGTTTAAACGCGTCAGGTTTCGCTCCATTTAGTTGACGTATACAAACAAAACATTACAATCTTACCTTATAAAAACACTCGTCCCTTCAAAATAAGTTTTAATGTGCTACTTTCTAGAAAAATTCCCCGAACCCTTCACTAACAGTGACTTAACTGTGCTCCGTACTCATACACAACTACTTTCTTCCTACTGTTCCGTTAAAGGTTTGAAAATACTCGTTTTTCAAACAGGCCTATCATCTGCTTTTTTCGGAATCTACACTTTTTCATTGGCTGTGTGGTCGAATTGTGATTCCGTCACTCTATAGTATGATGCCTTCCGCCCGTCTACACTATTGGTAGTGCGGCATTTAAAAACAAAACAAAACAAAAGACTTGAAATAATATTTTAATATTTAAAACAATTATACATACAGTATAGTGAACAAAAACTAGTGGACACAATTCCGTCAATAATAAATAAGGAATACGTAATATTTATAGCAATAATTTTACATATAATATATGTGCACTATGTTTAAAATAAACGGAACGTTTAATTAACGATTTTAATTCAATGCTTAACAAGCATTCCAAAACTTTTCTCATAGATATATGTAAAACGTTTTTCAGAGAGGGCACCATTTAAACAGTTTTTATCGAATGATTTTGATTAAAGATCTTGGAATTACAACTGACCGAGATCACTAGAAGTAGAACTATTGATCCCCACAGAGGGTAATTACACTTTTACAGCAGCAACTTAACACCGTCTGGACAAGATAAGTTAAAAATTCAAAATTAACAAAAATACACACAATGTAGATATATACAATGTAAAAAAGAATATATACTAGTAATCGACAATTTACAGTAGTGGAAATAATCAGTGAGTAACAGTGCTCCTTGGCATGCCTAGTTTGTGCAAACAACATCACTCAACACACGGTGTAGTTAAGTAGTGAACATAAACGTGTCCCAAGAACCCCTCCAAGGGTGTCTTAGGTCCATAGTGTCCGGTAAACTAATGACCTCCGGAAGCGCTCCGTTAGCGCAGTGGCAGGATCCTCTGCCTGACCAGAACATAATGTAGAAGATGGGAGACGTTGTCCATGAGTATATATTTATATGGGATTACACTATACTTTTAATTTATTAACATTATATATAACGTTAATAAATGAAATATATATAGTCTTCACAATATCCTAGCTTTCTCGCGTTGTTTTAAAGGCGGTCCACACTAGCCTCGCATAGCCAGCGGATGTTTCCTGCTCAACTAAACAGTAAATCCCCCAAACCGAAGATTTCGAAGACTTAATGTCTCATCTCATAAATGTCAGAGAAACTCGGCAACACTGCAAATATACCCATATAGAGTATGAATTATATTTCTTATAGTAACATGGCAATTTTCATTAGACGAGTTACAAAAAAAGCAGTGCTAAACTTCATGGTTGTGTACGTTATGTTGGCCAGGGGAGGAAATTTACACTCACTCTGGTGGCTGCTGGAACATTTAACCACTAGTTTAAGCGGCTAAATTCCTTAATTTAAAGATTAATTATCAAACACCCCAAGTGGGTAAAAAGTATATCTTCGCCTTAGTCACACATTAGAGTTAACGCATCGGGCCTTTTAGCAGTACTGTATACTACAGTTTTAACCGAAGAGCCCTACTGTAGTGTACCTCGTACCCGAACACCTATAAATGGGCACAGAGTAAACTGCAGGGTGGATCAGAGTCTGGATGTTAAGCTAATACGCACCGTATTGCTATCGGTGCTTTAGGCGTTGGGTCAGGTGGGTGTGGAAAAACAATTGTAATTTCCCAGTAAGCAGGATAAGCTGGTGAACACGATGGCTATCTGAGTTGCTAAAGTTAAGTCGTAAACACAGTTTTAATTATAATTTATCGAGCATGCAAGCCGAGGTTCCTTTTAATGTTTATTTTTTAAACAATTTTTGTATTAGACTAATTTTGGCAGGATTGTGGCCCTTGCTTTCCTATCTGCTTAGCTCATTACCCCCTACGGACGGAGGTTGAAATTAGGCCAGCTTTGAGCAGCCTCATAATTTATGAAACTGAAGCTCATTACAGCTGTCACTGAGGTCGGAAGGGTCACCGTCTCATGGGCGAGCCTTTCAGTTTTGATCTGGATTGTTGAAGTATCTTTGCCAGGGCAGATATTTCGCAGCATGCCAAAAGACCAGGCGGAGTTTACGACAGAAGGGCGTCTGCATCTGACTTTGCGGCCTGGGTATCGGACACCAATTTAGCTGTGTATTGCAAAACAGGTGGATGTGATACAAGTTCCATACTTGCGTCACAAACTTGAAATTGAACATTATTTGAAGCTGAATATACACAATGCTGAGTTAACTAGTTAAATTATATAATAGTGGTTATACAAGCTCCTTTTCTGTGTAATGCACACCTCCAGTCTAGGTGGCAGTATCACACAGAGTGAGGAAACTGCGCAGAATGTATGTAGCATTAGGAAAACATACATTGTCTTCGAGCCACTGTCTTCGATATACTACCAATCCGATCACTGCTCTCAGCAGAACTGTTACACCGCTGCATCTTGCAGTCAGATTTATCCAATTAAATTAACAGAGGAAACCACCAGGGTGGCCAAATCCTGCCTAGTAAAATAAACAAAAGAGCCAATCAGACAAGTATGTTTATAATGTGGTCCTTTAATCAGAGGTCACGTTAAATCCGTTGTCGACTGTTAGTTGGATGTTCATATTTAATTAATTAAAAAGCCATGTATGAGTCATGACAAAAATACGTCTGATAACAGAAAAACACAAAATAAACGTGTGCATGCCTCAGCAGCATTGCATGCAAGAACACATTTAACATTAAAAAGGCAACAGAACGCAGACGGCTGGGTGAGGCACGCCTTACAGGAGCTACATCTTCTGGATCATGACTTGAAATTTACCTGTAGGAAAGAAACCTGTCAGTTTGATCATCTCCGATCCCAAGGATACAGCACCCCATTTCTACTAAAAATTTAGTCAGCTGCCACTCATTCAAAAGTACCGAGGACCTCTAGAACCCAAAGGGATGTAAAAACGCACATATATTTTTATTTGGAACCCATAATAATTTAAAAAAATTTCACCCCAACTTGGAATCGCCAATCAACCTATCACGTCTCGACTCCACACAACCACACACAGGGACAGAACAGAACATTGGCCAGACTCCACTGGCCCAACCACCTTTCAGCCCCCAGTCATTTTACTCAGATTCAACGCAATCTATCCTGACTTTCAGCTGAGCCACTCGGGAGGCATAGCGTAGGTAGGTGGAGGTGGTGTTGTCATGCAGGACTGGCAGGTAAATATTTACAACAAAAAGTAGGTGACCTCGTAACTAGTCCTGTATTTGTGGTCATTTAACAGAGTCTCGGACAGCTGGGGGATATTAGCGACCCCCTCTGTTCATTTTGTGGAACTGGAACTACATTCAGGAAAAATAACAACCTACTCAAAGCAGACTATGAAATTTGAAATTCTATACAGGAGGATACTTACAGGCAGGCATGATGGACACTTCCGCCGTGACGATGCTCTTCACCCCCAAGTTGGAAAGTCCCCCTCTGACCAGCCCGCAGGTGAATGCTAAATACTGGTGGAGAGCATTATAGAGGGCATGACCTTTTACTGCAGTGGAAACC
>JAOYSI010033337.1:28648-38815 GCA_025775065.1 Hiodon alosoides
TGACCAGCCCGCAGGTGAATGCTAAATACTGGTGGAGAGCATTATAGAGGGCATGACCTTTTACTGCAGTGGAAACCGAATGAGCCCAACATTATTTGAAACATTAGAAAACTGAATCAGCTCAGCATTAGACCCAAGAAAAAATGTTTTCCCCGCGGTTACCTACGCTCGACCGTAGTAGTGTGGAGGTGACAGAGCAAGGGTCGCTGTTTACTCGTCAATGTTCGAATTGTCATTTTCCTTCTGATGGAAACCTGCCTCCATCCCAGCCTTCCCTATGCTTACCTTCGGTGCATGTTCCAAATACTGCTTCCCTGCCGACAGCTGTGTCAACAACCGGAACTTGTTGTCCTGTAGTACGTAAATACCCTACAAAATAATAATTCATATTATTATCAGTGTTTAACCACCGGACATTAGAATCCTGGAACTTACCGGAGATCCCAGAGGTACCACAACTGAAAACATTTGTTGTGCGCATCTTTTTTTGCGCATTCACTATTGAACAAAACTTACTTTTTACTAAACTTAAGACTTATATGGACATATTACTCAAGTACAATGTTACATGACTCAAAATTGCAAAAAGCATTCAGTTATGTATGAGGGCCAACCTGGTGGTTTGTTCTTAAGTTATCGATTTGCTTTTTGAAAACGCTGGTCCAGAAGTCTTTGCAGATAAACTTCATGACGTCCAGTTCGTCCTTGAACCGAGCAGTGTCCTTCGTAAACCTGGGAGAAACGAGTAAAAAACAAGACTTAGTCTCCTCCCCCGGCTTTGTCTGTGATAGACAGGTGAACGCACTGGAACACCGAGTGTCTGTGTCTTGGCTCTCTGGTGTCAGTCAAATACCTCTTGACATTCTTATAGCAGTGATGCAATTCTGCCATTCCAACACAGTAAAATGCACGACATGGCAGAGGCTGCTGCCTTTGAGTTGCTGGCTGAAGTGAGGTTAACTTAGTTTTTCTATAAAGATTTTAAGAAAAGCCCCGAACAACTGCAATGTAGATAACAACATAGTATAGTCTACACAGTGGTTGTTGCTATGCCTTACATTCATTGTGGGAAGGAATTTTAATGCGCAGGGCGAATCCCTCCAAGCATCTGCACAAAGCCGGAACCATTATAAAGTCAATAAAGTGAAATTGCGTGGGTAATGTACAATGTCAAATTCAGAGAAGACATCTTTGCCTTCACATCGACAGGGGGAAAAGGAATTTTTGGACGAACCTTTCAATTAATCCCTGTCCCACACGGAATCCCATGTTCTCCAGTTTGGTGATGCACCTGCCATTTTCCTTAACCAAAAAAACAGGAAGACACTCATCGTCAAAATGTTTTTTCTTTAAAGGAAATAAACTGCATGGAAGCTATTCAATGTGCATAGTTGGACCCATGTCCAATAACATCGTGCCCAGGTGTCGTCCGTCGAACTGTAACCGCGTCCGGAGAAACGGCAGGATACAGGGAAAGGGCGGAGATTCTTACAATCCGCGAAACGGGAACTCACCATTTCTCCGTGCTCAGCTGACTTGTAGACGTACTGTATAAGTTCACTGTGAAGAAACTGAAAAGGAGCCTCATCCGCCATTCTAGAGGAACGACCTACAACTCTTACAATAAATCATACACACAGAACGATACTATATGCTATCTGCTGATAAGTTTTTCGTTAATTCTCTTGTTCTAAGAGCCGTCTCTGCTTATGTTGTAGCTAGCAATATAGATACATAAAAAATTAAAACGTGCTTGCCTTGACAACTGCTAAAGCGAGGTACACATAAAATAATTTAACGCTAAACTAAATAAATACTGTGGCACTGCGATTAAAAAACAAGCATCCCGATAACAGAAGTCCAGCACCGTGTGACAACAAGGGTCCTAAATTCATTGAAACAGCTGACTTTGTGTGCCTGTAATAAACCCTGACATGGAACTGCTTTGTTAAAGATATACTAGCTTTCATCAACATATAGGTTTTTGTATTTACATATATTTATTAGTAAATATTTTTTTTAAATGGTGTCACAAAAACATGCTACACGAATATAGCAAGACTACCTTATTCGAAGCAAAACCAAATCACATGACTAGGAAGTAGTATGACGTGGTTGTAGAGTTTGTCGATTTCAAATTTGTGAATCGCTGGGGCTAGTGTGATTTTTAGATGTTTTTTTTTTTTTTTTAGTTTTAAATTACAGTACTAGGACTTAATGTACTTTTGAAGGGATTTCAACATTATGTTATATTGAAAAAATTGTAGTGAGAGTCGGATGCTAACGTTTCCATTCTGGCTAGTATGGTGGTTTTTACGGAAAAGATTAAAAACACTCAGTGTCTGTCGAATTGGGAACCAAGACACTAGTTAGCATCTGGAGAAGGGGGGTCAAAACAATGGCAAAACTTCTGTTAAACTGTCTTAGTAGAATGATTGTTTCTACCTCTGATTCTTGCATTGCTACTTAGCCTACTTAATTGCCCTAGCTAGCTAAAATGATCCATGTAGGCTAATTGTCTACATCTACTGCACAGTGGTGGGATATAGAGCAACACCCTTTGTGTTCAATTTCTTGCTACACAAAAAGACATCAGTACGTTGTTTTTTTTTTTTTGTTAAGTACAGAACTTACAGGAGCTACCGGAGCAACAGTGGGACTGGATGTGGAGATAGAGAGCTCCTGTAGCGAAGTCTGTTGTGTAAGAGGAAGGTCGTTTGTGTGTAGCATATTCACTCCGATCCCAAGTAAACTGATAATTATTGACAGATTTTCCGTAGAGAAAAAGTTGGCCAATTTAAACTTTAAAATCACAATTTTTAATAAAAAATTGTCATGTTTACTTAATTAGAGAATAATACACAGTATCGCACATTACAATAAACACGGAATGTCCAAGGAGAATTTCACATCAGTATGAAAAAACACAGCGGGCGAATTAATTGGCAACTATTGTAAAATAGTTAGGGACGATGAACACAAAATCCTGCCTGGATTTTACATATGTGAACTGTCAATAACGAAATGAAATCATTATAATATGTATGGTGTGCTTAGCACTGCGGCTTTGATAACACTCATTATGAAGTGTGATCAGGCATGAGGGACTGCCCTCTCACCTTTGAAAACCACTTTACTTATGAACAGGGAATTCTTTCAGTGAAAACATTACATATAAACCTTTAGAAACACTTAATTGAACGTTGACTTTTATGATTCAATGAGTTTTTACAATCGGCTCTCAGTGTAAAATTCGCTGCGGAAAAAAAGGAAATATGTTCTTCTGTTGACGAACAGCACCTCCTCATGTGTGAAAAAGCTTACAGCACCGGGTATTCCCAGGCGGTCTCCCATCCAAGTACTAACCAGGCCCGACCCTGCTTAGCTTCCGAGATCGGACGAGATCGGGCGTGTTCAGGGTGGTATGGCCGTAAACGATGTACTAAACGTCAGACATAGTATTTATAGTTACTGCCGTTTCTTTTTAAAACACCTTTAGTAGGTTCTTTAAAACAATAATATACAATGTTCGAAAGCGCTTAATGGTGACGTGGCAAATCTAAGGTCCTAGACTGACAGATAAACCAGGCTTCATATGACGTTAATTAGGGACCCGCGGTGGCTGGAAATCAGAATATCTCGAATGGTTGATAGTACGAAAGTAGCTTTATGTGGAAAAAAAAAGTAAAACACGTGCAAATGGAACAAATAAATAATTGTTAACTTTATATGGCAAACAATACGTATACATTAAACATTGTATTAATCGTGGAGCAATACATACCGTAATGTAAATGCATTTTAATGTTTGTTTGTTTTTTGGTTTGCCTGCCGGATAGCTTCCTAATAAAATAGTATCCACGATGATTGCACAGTTTCACTTTGCTTTTGCAGTCCCATCTCGACGGATTCTTGGGGAGTCCACATTTAAATTCCCGCGTGTGGTGACAGCCGAGCGTCAGTCAAGAGCACGTGGTGTAGGAGCTGTAATTTCAAGCTACCTCAAAAAGACCGTTTGTTCGCTAGCGAACTACACCAGAACTGCGCCTGATATTTAAACGAGAAAAGTAAAATATTAAGGTGGTCTGTTAGGCCACTCCGTTTTGTTTGCATGTAAAACGCACGACTAAAGCTGTTATCTCTTGTTTCATTTTAAAATCCATATGTAAATACCGAACATGTATTTTCGCTATACCTAAAAGCGCGCCCATTTCGTAATTTTTAAACGTGGCACGGACAGGGACCAAACCCCTTAAACACGAAATAAGGTAGGCATACTTAAAAAAGCAAAACACAATTTATATATATATATATATATATATATATATATATATATATCTCATTGCCAAATTCGTTTATTTGGTCCTACTCCCAGCCACGTCTTAGAAGAGGTCTGCTACAGAGTTTAACTGTTTGACCGTTCTATCCGTTAAGAAATCATAACTAACTAATGTTTTTGTTTTTAAAGTAGATTTAAAACATGAATCCCAACGTATGGAATATAAAAGAGATTTTAAGCATCCCAACCGTATCTGTGTAAGTAGTCCAAAACGCAACTTGCTGAAATAAAAAAACCTTAACTTACCAGATAGTTAGACATTAGAATAGCTATAGTTTGATACGTAATGTATTGGATATTGTACATTTTTAAATACATATCGTCGTATTGTAAATGTTTTAAAAATATTTATTGTCAAGTTCACTGTATTTTTACTGTATGCAAAACCACGTTATCTTTCAGGGGGAAGTCCAGCAGCAAGATGGGCCCCACCAGTGATTACTCCAGCCTCACTGATTCACAGTTTCTGTTTGGGTCCCAGTTCTGGCCAGACCAGTCTCAGGGCTTGTCCCAGGAGATGTGTTTCCAGTCCAAAGCCCAGCAAAGCTCACAGGAGGTTAGCGTTGTCCTGTCTCTCAGACAGTGTGCCTAACCTGAGCATCACTGTCTCTGTTTACTGTTTCATACAGTTTGCATTTAGCAGCCGTTATAGGCCTAACAGACCAGGGAGAAAGATGTTTTTGGTGTTTTAGGTGAACGATTCAAAGATTTCAACCAGCTACCACACCAAGCCCTTACTGTTTGGAGGAGATTTGCATGACAAAGGCAGAGGACCCAGTTTTACGAGTGGTAAAACCAAAGGAGTACTGGACAGGTTTGAGGAGGACCAGAGGAACGCGAAAGAGAAGGAAGAGAGGTGAAATCTTGCACGGATTAGCATATTCACTGTGACCGCCGTGAAAAGAGTGGGATTGTCAATATCGTTTAATCGTCTGTGCTAGTGAGATGCTGACCAGCCGGCATGCCCGACTGGAGGAATACATGGAAAACGTGAGTAAAGAAACAAACCTTTGTGAGAATTAAGTATTTACGCAGCTCATCACACAGTTTACTTATTATTATTTAGCTGACACCAAAGCCCGACAGCGCGTGGCTGTCTCATTGTAACTTCTTGGCTGAGTGTAAAGATTGAGAGGCTATAGATGTAGTGTGTCATTGTGCAGATAAAGCTGACTCTGGACAGGACCAATGGGAGCTCGGAGTCTGCCAAGAAAGCCATCTTGGAGCACGTGGACAGTTTCATGAAAACAAGTAGGTTTGGTTGTTCTGAGTGTTCCATGCCAGCACCGCTGGTTGGCTTGTATGCATGTGCGCCACCTTGTGTAGATGGTCGAAAAACCCAGGAGAGAGAGAGTGGGAACTCTAGTTAACAGGGCTCAGTCTGCGCTTGGGCGAACTCCAGTCCGTAGGGCTCAGTCTACGCTTGGGCAAACTCCAGTTCGTAGGGCTCAGTCTACGCTTGGGCGAACTCCAGTTCGTAGGGCTCAGTCTGCGCTTGGGCAAACTCCAGTTCATAGGGCTGTGTCAGTCACACACTTCAGTGTTCTCCACGTCTCTCCCAGGGTGACCCAGGTTAAGCCGGGAACAGGTAGGTAGCGCCGTACGTCTCTGACGGGGTGAGACTCACTTCTGTCTCACTCTACCAGTTCAGGATGACGTGGCCAGCCTGAGGGAAAGCGGTGCACTGCAGCTGGACACACTGGTGAACAAACTGGCCTCTCAGACTCGGGTGCTGAAGGAGATGGAGGACAGAGAGAAAAAGGTGGGCAGGAAGGAATGAACCTTTCCTCCTGTAATGAACAGAAATGTGCTACCAAAAAGGGCACCAAAAACACAATGTTCAGTGCTACTTTTGGGTTACCTCAATTCAAGTAATTGTTTCAAAATTTTCCTTTTTGTATCCCAGATGGGTTTAGAAATGATCACCCTGCAGTCGTGTGTGGAAGGCTTGCAGCGGGACCTGGAGAGTCTGCGAGCCGAGCACAGCAAAGAACAGTGCATGATGGGAGAGGCCCTGTCCCTGCTGGACACCCTGGTAAGCTCACACAGATCCGTCGCCCGGACAACAGACCGCATGGCGCAGACATCGCCCCACTTGATCCAGAGCGCTTACCTGGTCAGTAAGGAGATGAGATACTTCGAGGGGTTGCGGCTGTGCGCTGCCGGGCAACTGCCTGGGGAGGGCGTCGACTCGGCTTCCATCAGACGGAAGCACCAGCACGGTGTGGACCCTTTGAGAAACCCCTGGAGCAGGTCGTATGAGACACGTTCTGCTGTGAGCCGCGAGGCGGGCTTCCGGGGTGAGTACGGTCTGCAGACAGAGCAGGCCGTTGAGAACCACCCTGAACACAACCAGCCCACGCTGTTTCCCAAGGACTTCGGCCGCAAAGGTAAGAGAGGGGCCAGGAACCGCCCCCGCAAAAGTAGTCGCGGAGTCCAGCCGTGCAAACGGAGGAGAGTGGGGAGCTCGCGGGCGCTGCGCGAGGGCAACCCTGGAACCAGTGCCGGAGCTTCTGACACGCTGGGCCAGCTGGACCCCAGGGCGGCCCGCTCCCCCCGGAGCGACAGTCACGCCAATGCCACGGCATCCTGGATGGTGCCCTTTGAGGGGGCACAGAAACTCAAAGGTCTGTGGCAGCTTTTTAACATCAGCGAGGATTCGGACTGAAGAACAGAAGGAGCAACTGGAAGATTTATTTTTTGCAGACTACAGTGCTATGCTGTGCAGTTGCACAGGGAATAGATGTATCAGAATATACGAGGGGTTGCTCTGCACAACCTTTTCCTCACCCCAGCTCTAACCCTTTCCTGGTAGTTTATAGAATGGGGTAACACTGAACGTGTGTGACCAACCTTTCATATTAACATTAAACTTTGTCTGGTATTTGAAACTTTGTAATTTGTTTGTGAGATGAATGCCGTGTTTTATGACCCAAAAGCAGTGTGTGTCAGTGTGAGCTGCTGAGATCACTTCTGGCAAATGCCCAGGCAGTTGTTGCTGTGGGATTGTAATTTTTCTGTTGTTCTCCGTTTTTCCATTTTGATTTATAAATATAGTCAAATGAGCAAACTACTCTGTAAATTGACAAAACAGTTTTCAGAGTAATTCCGATTTTCTCTTAAAGTTTAACTCTGAAGTGGATCAGTGAGGAGTGAAAATGACAAAACAACGTTTTGAAAAATGGAGGAATGATAGGTCAAAAGTCAACCTTTGGTAATAGAAAGTAATTGATGGTCAAGAGACAATCGGCCTTTTGGAGTTTGACGTTGGGATGTAATAAACTTGTGGAATTCATTGCCGGCTGTAGCTGTGGACACTCCTGCAACATCCTGACAAATTTCTAACGTCGGAAAACTTTTGTTCCCAACAAAGCATTTCTGGTTGAGTACCTAGTGGCACTCGCCCAGGCAGTTGGGCGGCATCCATGTTGTGGACCATGTGCCTCTGGCCGGCCACAGATTGGGAGAAAGTTGTGGAGCCTTGTGGAAGGGTATGGGAGAGATTGGAACATCCATGTTATTTTAATTTTTTTATTTGTATAGCATGTGTCATTCCAAGAAAATCTCAACGTGCTTTACGTGACTGACATGGTAACAAAAGGCAATAATAATACAGTTGATACAGAACTGGAAGCAGTATTTAACATTATAGTGAGAAACAAGATCAGTCACTGTGAAATTTTGGCCTAAACCCCCTGAAAGTTAACCGGAGCTTGACATTTCCCATCACGATCACTCCTTACGGGAACAGAGGTGGAGGGAAGTTGCTTTGGAACTTCACGTAGCTGCTAAGTAAATAGCCAAATTGTTATAAAATGTTGAGTGCGAAACAGATACCATGTGTGGTATTGTGTGTGTGTGTGTGTGGTAATTTTTTGCCCTCGTGGCATTCAGTTTCTACACTCGCTTGTATTAATTGCCCATGTTTAAACTCCTTCTGTAGGCTTGTAATGCTAATTTAGTCAAAATACATGCATGTCTGTGTGTGAGAGAAATAGAGAGAATGTAGATGACAGACTTGTAGTAACATAGTATTGAAGTTCGCAGAAATCGTTTAAGTCTGGTATTAAAGGACTTACGGTTATAGGTGTATGACAATCTAAATTGGGTTGAATGGCCTGGACTCATCATCGGAACTTGGGAGTCAGAACTTGTGTACGTCCAAAAAGCACCACAAACTTTCAATACAGTGCGATATCTATTGCCTATTAACAATACTTTAGTGCTGCGTACTTGTGCCTTCAGCAGTCCTGTACCATTAAATGGTACCACTGAAGTTGGATGGGACTTCATGTTTAAAGGCCTGTGCTGTAAACGCAATGCCAAGTGCGCAGATCGGCTTTGTAAACTACAGCAAGTTGCCATGCAGTAAATGAAGAGTAGAACTCGCCACCTCTATGGTTGCTCCGTTCCAGCCCTGGTAAGCCCTTGGACGTGTCTTCCGTCCGTCACTTCCTCTGAAGGCCTGGGTTGGCCATAGGCACGTCACTCATCCGTCAGGTCAGAGGGCGGGGCCACAAGGCTGCGGGGGTTGAGATTGGCCACCAAGCAGACGTCGTAACTGTCGTGCATCAGGGCACGGCGGGCCACTGTGGTCCACTGGTTGTCCCATGGGTCCAGCTCCAGGATGTCCTTGGTGATGGCGTCATGGCGATCTGTGAGGAATGAGCGTGGAACTTGACTTGACCTCCAGCCTCTGTGGCAAAATGGCTGAAATGTCAGTCGACTGGCCTGTACACCTGTTATTTTGTAATAAATGTCAGTGTCTTTATTGAAAGCATGGATAGAACCATGGAACCACGGAAATTGAGTGCCCTGACTGGTGGAAGTGAGACAATGTTGGCAAACCTGTAAAGTGGTGGTGAAATTAGCTGAAAGAATGATAATTTTAAACAAACCTGGAAGGTGATATTCACCCATCAATTGTCTCTAGTAATGAGGTATTAATGACTTAAACACTTAAACTTACAACAGTTATGGAGGGGGGTTTACAGGCAGGTGAGACACAAGGCCTACAGGTGAGACACATGAGGTGAGACACTGGGGCCTGCAGCCGTGATGAGTCCACATTTATTCCCTCTACAACTGGGTTGTTGGTTTTTCACCCCCAGTACATACACCACGTTAGGCCTTGCCTCTAGCCAGTCAGGCACACACACACACGCACACGCACACGCACTCATCCACAGAAATGTAACTGCTGGACAAGGATCCACAGTTCACGCTGCACTGATCTTTAGGTCTTCTAGGACGTATCGGTCTCTAGAATGTGGAGTGAGCGAGGGGCTCACCTGCCCCCCTGTAGTATCCACACAGGTACAGCTTTCCCCCCACGACCCCGGCATTGGAGGCACAGGTCCGCAGGGAGAGCAGGGGCCAAGGCAGTGGTGGGCCAGCCCTCCAGAAGTCCCCATCGGGGTTGTAGATCTCCACAGCGTCCAGGCAGTGCCGAGACTGGCCCCGGTCCATGCCTTCACAGCCGATGCCCCCTGCATCGGTTGAGCACAGGTAACGTCTGCTCAGTGTGACATCCGTCCACTCAAGCACGCACTCGTGGCAATTTCGAGGAACAACGGGGATTTAGGCTGGATTTGTGTCTAGTTTATCACCATTATTGGCATTTACCTTAGTGTTTAACCTCTGCCTGTGACCCTGTGTGTGGGTGTTTAACCTCTGCCTGTGACGCTGTGTGTGGGTGTTTAAACTGTGCCTGTGACCCTGTGTGTGGGTGTTTAACCTCTGCCTGTGACGCTGTGTGTGGGTGTTTAACCTCTGCCTGTGACGCTGTGTGTGGGTGTTTAACCTCTGCCTGTGACGCTGTGTGTGGG
>JAOYSI010033337.1:38915-51047 GCA_025775065.1 Hiodon alosoides
TGTTTAACCTCTGCCTGTGACCCTGTGTGTGGGTGTTTAACCTCTGCCTGTGACGCTGTGTGTGGGTGTTTAACCTCTGCCTGTGACCCTGTGTGTCGGTGTCTGACCCTGCCTGTGACCCTGTGTGTCGATGTTTGACCCTGCCTGTGAACCCCGTTCTTCCCCCCCCGTTCTTCCTCCCCGGTTCCTAATACCCGGTGCTCACCCAGGACGTAGATCTCCCCATTGAGAGCCACGGCGCTGCAGCGGTACTTGGCGAACTTCATGGGCCCCCGCTCCGTCCACCTGTTGGTCTCGGGGTGGAACTGGAACATGCGGGCGCTCAGACGTTCTGGCTCGTCATCGGGCCTGTCGGACTGCCAACAGGGGACAAGACAGGATGGGACAGGTGCATGGGGGGGGGGAGGGAAGAATCTCACCACACACTCCTCTGCAAACTAACTCTCACGACACCAAACTCCATACCCTACAGAGTGAAACGGTTCAAAACAGGAGCCTGCAGATACATACCTTGCTTATGTATTTCTATGTCGATGCTCATGAGAGAGAATTGTCGAAATTGGAGGTTGTGAACTTGTTTTGTTTGTCGAGAGTTCAGTGACAATCCAATTGAAATGTGTTGTGTAGGATGTAGATTTCTGTTTGTTGAAAAATAATCCATGCTTTCCATTAGAGGGTATTCAATTACCTGTGGCGTCTTGCCCCCCAGAACATACAAGTGACCATTTAGGTTGACAGTGCAGTGGCAGGCGAGAGGTATGGGCAAGGGGGCGGAGCTACGCCAGGCCCCACCCTTTATGGACCAGCGCTCCACACTGTTGGTTATGAGGTACTGGTTCTTGAGCCTCATCTCCCCTCCCAGCAGATACAGGGTGTCTTCAATCGACCCCAGCGAGTACATGTCCCGGTGCTCCGCCGAGCACAGCTTCTCCCAGCAGCCCTGCGCCTCAGCCTTGTACCTGGGGACAGGAGAACCGAGGATGGGAGTCTCGAAAAATGCAGTGGGCTCTGGAGCATCCCGGCACAAGAGCGTTGCATTAGGGCAAATGTTGCTTTTTCGGGTTTCAGAAACCTGTCCCTACGCCGTTAAGATCAAACTTCTAAAGATCAAACCTAAATCAAATGATCAAACTGCAGACCACCATCTGCACCAGCGAACTTCAGCTCGTAGGGCCAGATCTACTCGGGCGAGCGCCATTACTGACTGAGCCACCCGGGAAGGCGTACATGTCGTAGAATAGCAGCAATAGCAGAAGTAAACTGAGCAGTAAACTCAACAGAAGCCTAACAAGTCACTCTGCGGTCACCCTCACCTGCAGATGTCCACGGTTCGGCTCTTCTGCCTGGCCATCCTGTGGGCACCCGCCTCCCCAGCCACCACGATGCGGTTGTCCTCCATCACCAGCCCGGCGCACACCCGGCCCAGCATCTCACCGTAGCGGGGGGAGGTGATGAAGCAGGTACGGCCGGTGGTGGGGGCGTAGCAGAAGCTGTAGTCGCTGTAGCTGCCCTGACGTGACTTGATGCCCTGACCATCGTTGCCGACGCAGAGCAGCAGATCAGTGGCCTCCATGCCGTAGCGCAGCTTCAGCCTGCGAGGGGCCGATGCGGGGTGTTGCCGGGCAGCCTCCAGGGCCTCCTCCACCTGGCTGTGGCACTCGCTGTCGGCCAGCAGCGCCGCGTTCCTCCGCAGCGCCTCCTGCAGAAAGTCTGGGGCCACCAGTGGCAAGCGCACTTTGCGCAGCAGCTCGCCGAGGTGCTTGGCCCTCTGAGTCGGCCCGCGGTTCACCCAGCGCAGAACCACGTCCAGAACGCTCTCCTCGCGTGTCACGTTCAGCTCGTCGGATCCCAGCAGTGCCAGCAGCTGGTGCGGCTCCAGCTCCAGAACCTCCTCCTGCAGGCACACCTCGGCAAAGTGGCGCTGCAGGTAGCGCCGGGCGTGGTCGGCCAGGTCCTCCGCGCCCAGTTCACGGGCGTAGTGGAATACGCCCAGGCAGTTGGAGGGATCAATGTTGTCGGCCATGTGCCTCTGGCAGTGAGCAAAAACGTCGTCCATCTGCAACAGGAAAGCGATGGTGGATAAGCCCTGCACGTTGGCGTTGGAGAGACTCAGCTCCCCACGGTACATGTAGTCGAGGAGCAGAGCCAGGCTGTCAGCCGGCGTGTCCCACAGCGCCACTTCGTCCCCTCCCTCCTCGTTGCCGCGGCGACTTTCGCGCAGACCACAGGTGAACATGACCCGGAAGTAGGGACTGAAGGCCGACAGGATGGCCCGGTGGCAGGGGAAGGCCACGCCCTCCGCCAGCAGGACCACATCCGTCAGCTCCTGGGACTCCCTCATCCTCCGCAGCTGGTCCAGCAGCGCCAGCCCGTGTTTCGCTCGGAGATCCATGAGTCACGTTGGCAGCAAAACACGTCAAGGGGCTTCAGAAATATGTAATATATATATATATATATATTATAATAATCTAGTTGCATTTGATTATTTAGCACAATCTATCGGGGTGGATTCCTCCTGAAAGCCAAAGAGAAAAACAGATAGCTATAAATATCACGTTGGAGGTGGGTGGGAGTGAGCGTTTCACTGAGCCTCTCACTGGGCCTCCTCATCAGGACTAAGACCAGGCTCACTGTGGCCTATCGTTACTGCCATGTATGCGTATGGGTGGCGGCAAATGCTCCGTGCTACCCTCCCGCCCCTGACATGACGCTTGACTGAAAATTCCCAGCATGCAATGCTGCGGCTTAAATATAGGGATCTTTAAAAACATATATATATTCTCCCAAATTTGGAATCGCCTCAGCTTGTCGCTACAACCTCCGCACGCGAGCAGGGAGGGTGAGGTCTCCTCCAGCCCTTGTCATAGTTGAGCCGCTTGTCTCTTTTCCACACTGTACTCCACATCCCTCTAGTCTACAGGCATGCAACAAGCCGAGATAAACCCTGCTGATTAACCCCACCCCTGCCCAGGCGGCGCTCCGGTCGCAATCGGCTAATGACCGAGCCGGCTTCAAATCCACGCTCACAGGGCTCGGTCAGCGCTGGGTGCTCTCCTGTACCGACCTTGCCACCCGGGAAGGCATAGAATTCATGCAGCACTAAGATCACTTTGACGGGAACTGCACTGTACCGGCTTTTTGGCGATCTCCTAAGTTGTCCTGTTTTCGGCAGACGAGGCGGACATTGCGGGGACCGTGCTGATCTGGCTAAACAGAGAGAGGGGCTTGAAGCTAGCCCCAACACACACTTTGTGCGCTGTTTACTCACAGCTTCTCCCCACCCTGCAGCTGGGCTTTAAATAGAGCCTGGTCAGCTCTCCTGTCAAATGCCAAGTGGGTCAGGCACACTCTGAACCGACTGTTGGAGCTAACTAGGCCATGGGAATGACATCTAGAGAAATAATCTGTCTTAATAACATTTAAATCTGTTTCTTTCTTTTTCCCATAACTCTGTGTGCCCCTCACACTGTGCCCCTCTCACTGTGTTCCTCTAATGCCGCAATCACACCTAATTAAACTGGAACAAAAACCGGCATTAAAAACCGGCTGTGGTTTTTTTTTTTTGCTGTGTTGCTGCCACCTTGTGTTGGTAAGTTATGCCAGCGCCTACACTTGGGCTGGGAGTAAGGAAAAATGAAAACTTTGGAAACCCGCTAATTGCACTTTGTGTAACTGTATTTAATAGCGTTTTCATTTCGTATGTGTATCTGATTTTGCAAAACGATGGTCTTTGAGCGGAGCACTGTTTGTTTTCTGAGTGCGTGTCTGCCTGCTCGGCCTGTCTGTCTTCTGAGCGTGTCTGCCAGGTCGATCTCTGTCTTCTGCGTGCGTGTCTGCCAGGTCGATCTCTGCGTGCGTGTCTGCCAGGTCCATCTCTGTGTCTTCTGCACGTATCAGCCTTCCTTTCTGTGTATCCGCCTTACTGGGTCTGTATGTCTGCATGTAAATGCAGTAATTCACTCAATTGTAGCGTTTCCACAATTATAGTGCGACCAGAAAGAAAAACACGTTGCTTTTGAATTTATAATAGCATTGATATTTAGGTCGAGATTTTCAACCGCATGGGCCAGCTTAGAGGTGTAACACTTACAATTTTAACAAACGACACCTTCCATTAGGTCATTTATCTTTAGTTACACCGTTGAGTTGTGTTTTTACGATAGCAAGCTAGCATAAACCAGACGACGTGTCGGTGCTGGTACAGTGAACAACACACAGTAATGGTCAAACCGCTGTCCCGTTGGTTTATGGAAATATTAACTGAGGTGCAGCGAACGGAGTCACCCGGAAGGAACCTACGAATGGCGCTACGGTTGATGATTGTTTTAAAACCAGGTGGAACGCCGATCTGTGGACCCAAACTTCTAAGCGGAAATATCCTCACAAAGAAGAGCTTACTCGGTGCCCTTGTTTTCTCTGACGAAGGCTGGGACAAAATAAAATATGTTGACAACATGGCATTTTACTTAACTGTATTTAATAGTGTTTTCCTTCTTTGGTTTTTGTATCTTATTTCTTTTCATGAAAAGAAGTCAATTAAATACCGTTCAAATGACACATCCACATATCCCTTATTATTTTCATGGGTCTGCTTTATTAATAACGTCCTGTTCCGTTTAGCTTGTTCTACCGCGTGACGCAGGGGCTATCAGGAACCGGGCGACGCGTGACGCGCCTGGCCGTAGTCTTCGAGGATGCCACTTGCCAACCGTTCTGCTGTTACATTATAATAACCTCTGCATGGAAAGTGCTTTGAAGACTCGACACGTTTCGGTATCCGCTGTCATCGTAACACTGTGCTGCTTTACGACGCCGATTGAGGCTGTTCGCAGAGATGGTTTTGTCTCAAACGAGTGGCTGCATCATTAGAAGTTAGCGTTTTAACGCATAATTCTGTTTTGTGAAATTGTGAATACTTGATTTTGCACATATAGGCGGCTGCAACCTAACAGTAAACAGACAGGTGGCTGTAATCGTGCAGTAACCTTACAGTGAACAAATGGGCTGTTTAAAGCACATAGACGTGAGGTGGATGGGCTGTTTAAATCACATGGACGTGAGGTGGGTGGTCTGAGGTAACAGCAGTACCAGCAGGTTCACACTCTTGAGGGCAGAGGCAACAGTCTTTCCTGGGGCTATTTCTGCCCTAATGTCCACTGTAATGGGTTGGTAATGAAGTTAACCATTCAGAACGATCCGTCAGTCCCAGGAAGGGGAAGGACCCACCACAGCCATAATGCTGACACAATCTCACAATCTGCTGATGGGGCAATGTTCGTGCAGTACCAGGAGCACGAGGCCACACACACAAATATGATTAAGTGTCTAAGAAGGTTGAATATCTATTTTCAGTTCACATCTCTTGCACAACCGTTTGTGTGTAACTGAGGCACACTTCTAAAACCCATTGTGCAGACGGGTTTTAACTGGTTAAAATGGAACTTCCGTTGACCCCCCCCCCCCCGTGACAGTATTAAAGACGCATCCGAAGCCGTGCTTGTCCAATATCTGGTAAGCCATTAGGACTTAAGAGGGACCCTCCCCCCATTTCACTGGTGTATAAATCGTCTCACCTGCCTCTCGGTGAAACTGGAAACTGCACCTGTACCTTGGGACAAACTCCACCCGTCCCACCTCAATACTGAGATATATTTCTCTGGGAGCTTGAACTGAAGAGTGCACCATTGTCTGGCCTTTGGAGTTCAGGGAACAGACGAAAAGGTTGGTTCAGGGTGTATGATAGGTCGATGGATCAAAAAAAGACAGGATGAATGTACAGAGATATACTGTTGTATAGATAGACATACAGGTGTATTAGATAGACTGACAGGTGGATTAGACAGCCACACAGGTGTGTTAGATATAGTGACAGGCGTACTAGATAGACTGACAGGTGTGTTAGATAGACTGACAGCTGTATAGAGAAACGATCTGGCAGACACACAGACGGACTGCCATGGGAGTGCTGAGGAAAAGCCCAAACTTCCACATCCAGAGGGAGGTGTTGGATCAGCCGAGTCTGGAGAAGAAGGCTCAGAGACTGGACTCTCACAAACCTCGCCTGGCTGACCGCCTCAAAAACTCACTAAGGTAAGCCAGAGACTGTCCCCCACAATTAATGGGCCGGCTCAGGCCCTCCTCAGAAATTTGTTCACATTCGAGATTTGAGGAAACCAAAGTTAGTTAAGTTAGTTAAGACAGATTATTTCTCTAAATGTCGTTCCCATGTTAGTGTGTGAGCTGGCTTGACGCTGTCTTCTGTGTTGTGTCAGCTGGATATGTTACTGTTTTCTGTATTGGGTCAGCTGGATACGTTACCATCTTCTGTGTGGGGGGTGTAGAGTAGTAGTGGTTGGAGTGGTTGGAACATTGGGCTGAGGTGAGGGGAGGAGGTGAGAGTGCTGGACTGTTAGCCTTTAGGGGGCAGCAGTGAGGCGAGGCGAGCGCTGGACTCGTGACCTTTAGGGGGCAGCAGTGAGGAGAGGAAAGTAGAGGAAGTGCTGACTCTAGATCAGAGGATCATGGGTTCTTCCATCTCTGTGCCCCCTGTTTCTCTCTTTCTCTCCCTCCCCCGACCTGACCCCTGATCCCTTTCTCTTGATCTCTCCTTCTTCTCTCCTAACCCTGTCACCCTATTCCCTCCCCCATCCCCTGTTCAGATGCTCAGTGCCCAGGCTGAAGCGGACTGTGGTGGGTTGCCTGCCCGTGCTTTACTGGCTGCCTCGCTACTCCATCTGGGACTATGGCATGGGGGACCTGGTCTCTGGCATCAGTGTGGGCATCATGCACCTGCCTCAGGGTGAGTCTGGTATGGAGTGACCATAGAGGTCCAATACAGCAGAGCTGCCACAGAGAGCTGGTATGGAGTGAACATAGAGGTCCAATACAGCAGAGCTACCACAGAGAGTCACTGTGTAGTGGCCATTTTGACTGCTCCTAAGTGTTTTTATACACACTGAAACATATGTAATTTTTATCCAATGAAGCTGGAGTTTCTGTATCATAAGACAGTATTGTGCGCCAGCGGTACCCATGGCGATGTTTTATCTGCTGACAGGTATGGCCTACGCCCTTCTGGCATCTGTACCCCCAGTATTTGGGCTCTACTCCTCTCTCTACCCTCCTCTGGTTTACTTCTTCTTTGGAACATCCCGACACATCTCTATAGGTGAGTTTCAGTGATTTACGTCAGTAATTAAATTAACACACATGTGCTTACTTTCCAGTTTCATTGTTTTGTCTGAGAACTCTGACTTCTGTATCTGTATGTGTGGGGGTTTCATTTCAGGGTTTCTGTGTCAGTGTATATGTTCGTCTATGTGTCACTGTCTGTATCTCTGCATTTGTTTTCCAGTTTCCAGTGTCACTTTGTCAGCGTATGTCTGTATCTGTGTGTCATGTGTCTTTGTGTGTGTTGGTCAGTGTCCCTGTGTCTGTCTCTTGTCTATGTCTTTGTTCCAGTGTCTGTTTGTCAGTGGCTTTGTGTATGTTTGTTTGTCTGTTACTGTGCTTAAACACGTGTCCACACGTTTTTTCAGGGACGTTTACGGTTCTCAGCATCATGGTTGGCGGCGTGACTGAGCGACTAGCTCCTGACCAGAACTTCCTCATCATGAACGGAACCAACATGACAGTTGGGATAGACATAGTGGCCCGGGACGACTACCGGGTCAAGGTGGCTGCAGCGACCACAGTCCTGGGAGGTATAATACAGGTGAGCATACCTCAGCACACCCGCTCACACACGGACGTATCCCTCCACTCACTCACACACGGACGTATCCCTCCACAAATCCCCAGCCTGAGTGACTGGAGTCAGGCGGTAGGCAGACCTGGTTTCTATGTCTCTTCTCCCCAGCTGGTTCTTGGTCTGGTTCAGTTTGGCTTTGTGGGCACGTACCTGTCAGAACCGCTGGTCCGGGCCTACACCACAGCGGCAGCCTGCCATGCTGTTGTGGCGCAGCTGAAATACATCATCGGTGTTTCTCCCAAACGCCACAGTGGTCCACTGTCAGTGGTGTTTGTGAGTATTCTCCCTCACCCGCTCACACACACATATAAACACACTCACCTCTCTCACACAAACACACACACACACACACACACACATAAACACACTCACCTCTCTCACACAAACACACACACACACACACACTTTCTCTATCACAAACACACACACACAGACTTTCTCTCACAGAAACACACACACACACACACACACACACACACACACACACACTTTCTCTCTCACAAACACACACACACACACACACAGACTTTCATCCTCACAAACTCACACACAGACTTTCTCTATCACAAACAAACACACACTCACCCTGTCCCCCACCTGTATCTCGCTCCCCCCTCTTAGACGCTGGTCGACACCTGCTCTTTGATACCCCAGACTCACATCCCCACCCTGGTGGTCAGTGTGGTCGCTCTGCTGGTCCTTATAGCTGCCAAGGAACTCAACTCGGCCCTCAGCCGGAAGCTGCCCCTTCCCATTCCAGTAGAACTGATTTCTGTAAGTCTTCACTTCACTTCCTCCATCACTTCCTCCCTTTCATGCTCTCTCGATTCAATTCAGTAAAGCTTTATTGGCACGGCTGTTGATATGACAATGTTGCCAAATCAATTAAAAGCAAGAAATAATAAATAAATAAATGAATTAATACATTGATATTTCAATACAACAAGAAAGTTCCTCAGATTATGGCAGGAGGCTACATATCTAGCAGCCAACACCACACATTTAGGTTTTTCTCTGAATGTAAGGGTTTTTTTCTTTTTGCGGAGCAGATTGTGGCAGCCACCCTGGTGTCTCACTACGTTCACCTGTACAGCAGGTACACCATTGGTGTGGTCGGGGAGATTCCCAGTGGGTAAGTGCGTAGGTATCCAGGGCCAGAGATTAGAGGGGGCGTGGTCAGTTACTGTGGGCGTGGCCTGCAGTGATCGCTACCTGAGTTTCATCATGTGGTTATCGCAGCTCATCCAGTGTCCTCTTGTGGAATAATTCTGCACATTTCAGCGAGTAGATCCCTGAAACAATGAGTCCCCGAAACATATAGAAATATTACCTGCATATGCCTATTTGTGGACCATGCTGATTTCTGCCCTGGTGGCTGAACGCTGACTGCGCCCCCTCTGTGTGCCCAGGCTGATAGCTCCCAGCTTGCCTCAGGCCAGCATCTTCCAGGAGGTGATCGTGGATGCATTTGCCCTGGCCATCGTGGGCTACGCCATCTCCGTCTCCCTAGGCAAGACCTTCGCCCTCAAGCATGGCTACAAGGTGGACAGTAATCAGGTGAGCTGAATGGTGGACAGTAATCAGGTGAGGTGAATGGTGGACAGTAATCAGGGAGGTGAATGGTGGACATTGACCAGGGAGGTGAATGGTGGACAGTAATCAGGGAGGTGAATGGTGGACAGTAATCAGGGAGGTGAATGGTGGACATTGACCAGGGAGGTGAATGGTGGACAGTAATCAGGTGAGCTGAATGGTGGACAGTAGTCGGGGAAGTGAATGGTGGACAGTAGTCGGGGAGGTGAATGGTGGACGTTGACCAGGGAGGTGAACAGTTTACAGAAGCCAGCACTATGCTCAGTGCCTGCTGAAGATTTATCCCTCTGTAACATCAGCAGTACCATCTCCTCCTCCCTTATTCCTGTTCCTGCTGCAGGAGCTGGTGGCCCTGGGCCTCAGTAACATGGTGGGGGGGCTTTTTAACGGCTACTCAGTCTGCTCCTCCATGTCCCGCAGCCTGATACAGGACACCACAGGGGGCAAGACACAGGTACGAGCATGCACCCAGACACAGGAACCCAGTCACATGCATAGACGCACGTAGGAGCACTAATGCTCACTGACGCATGAATCACACCTACACTCTAATGCACACTGACACACTAATGCAGATGCGTAAACACAGACACACACATGGAAATACATACAAACTCAGATGTAAAATTATGCCTGTTTGTATGTGTGCATTTTTTTCTGCTTTTAGGTGTAAAGTAGTGTATGAATGTGGGTGTGTGTGTGTGTATGTGTGTTTGTGCTTTTAAGTGTATAGCAATGTGTGGGCGTGTGGGCGTGTGTGTGTGTGTGTGTGTGTGTGTGTGTGTTTATGTGGGTGTTTTTTTGTTTTGTTAGATGGCTGGAGTTGCCTCAGCTGTCATTGTGTTGGTGACTGTTCTCAAGCTTGGGCCGTTGTTTCAAGAGCTGCCAAAGGTACGTCTATCCCTGTTAGACCCAGATCAGGTAGACCCTCGCCAGGTACTTCTATCCCTGTTAGACCCAGATTAGTAATGTATGAGTGCTGACAGACTGTTCAGTACCCTCCCCAGACCACTGCTGGCCAGTTAACTAAAGGCTGGCTTGTGGGAGCCATGCCGACACTGTGACTGTGTTTATGTTTATCCAGGCAGTCCTGTCTGCTATAGTCCTGGTCAACCTGAAAGGGATGTTCAAGCAGTACTCCGACATCATAACGCTGTGGAGGACCAGCAAGATCGACCTGGTGCTTACACACGCTCCACAAACACACACTAAAAACAGTTTAAATATCTACATTAAACACAGTGTCCTTTGTGTGACCCCTATAGCTCAGAGTGTCCTTTGTGTGACCCCTATAGCTCAGAGTGTCCGATGTGTAACCCTTATAGCTCAGAGTGTCCTAGGTCGGAGCTGAAACAAACCTGTGAAACCTGGGTAATACACATCTGCAAAAACACAACCAAAACAAAAACACATACACTCCACCATGACCATCCGTCAGCGCCAACTCAGACGGGTGGGGTTACTGAGTCCTCTGTCTCCCCAGGTGGTGTGGATGGTCACCTGGCTGTGCACCTTGCTCTTTAACCTGGACATGGGCCTTGCTGCCTCCGTTGTCTTTGCTCTACTGACTGTTATCTTCAGGACCCAGCTGTGAGTCTCGTCCCCGTCTGACTTTGTGTTTCTCTGGGTTTTGATCTGTTATGTTGGTGTGGTCAGCGTGTCTGTCTTGTCTTCTCTTCCTTTCTATTGCATTCGATATTATAGGCACTGAACACATCACACATCTCTCAATTAGAGAAAAAAAACACTTTTTTGCCCCTTTTCTAACAGGAAATTACACTAAACTAAACATTTAGCTACTGTGTCTGCCATCTGATCATATTAGTGTGTTTAGTTTTCAGCGCTTGTCTTTCACCGGTTTGTGTTAGTCAGCTAACTGAGTGAATGCTTAGCCGTTGTGCCACAAACTGCCGGATGAGTCTTCCCAAGGTTGTGTATTTGGTATCGTTGTTTTTCGTCTGGTGTGACACAACCTCTCTCCGCTCCCTCTCAGTCCAAAGTACTCGGTCCTGGGACAGGTTCAGGGAACGGAGATCTACCTGGACATAGAGAAGTACAGAGAGGTGAGATGTTGCAGAGGACAGTGGTGGTGGTGGGAGGGGAAGGGGGTCTTGGGGAACTGCGCGTGAACACTGCTCGTGAACACTGCTCGTGAACACTGCTCGTGAACACTGCTCGTGTCCCCTGACAGGCGAGGGAGGTCCCCGGCATCACCATTTTCCGCTCGTCCGCCACCGTCTACTTTGCCAACTCAGAACTCTACCTGGAGGCCTTGCAGAAGAAGGTGAGCTTCCACTCTGCGTTTTTATGTCATAGCGTCTCACATTTTACTCTTTTACACTGCTGATTGTTTTACTCATTTACACTACTGAATATTTTACTCATTTACACTACTGAATATTTTACTCAAGCAATTAAGTAAGTTCCTTGGCATTTTAACCCGCAGCACGTCCAGTTTTCTAACCAGTAATGTCTCGGTCACTGTCTCTATCCCTGTCACGGACTGTCTCTGTCACAAATTTTGACTGATCCCTAACGAGTGCCTGGTTCTTCTCTGGCCAGAGTGGGATCAACATCAGTAAAATGATCACCTACAAAAAGAGACAGGAGGCGAAACAGAAACGCAGGGAGAAGAGGGCAGAGAGAAGAGCCAAGAGAGCAGCCAAGAGACAAGTGCGACCTTCCACATACCTGCCCTGTCCTCTCTCATAAACACCTGTACACACCTTCCACATACCTGCCCTGTCCTCTCTCATAAACACCTGTACACACCTTCCACATACCTGCCC
>JAOYSI010033337.1:51147-66501 GCA_025775065.1 Hiodon alosoides
ATACCTGCCCTGTCCTCTCTCATAAACACCTGTACACACCTTCCACATACCTGCCCTGTCCTCTCTCATAAACACCTACACACACCTGTACACACCTTCCACATACCTGCCCTGTCCTCTCTCATAAACACCTGTACAGACCTTCACATGCATGTTGAAAAACCTACCCACACCATTTGGGCGGGAAGGCCTAGCCCTTCCCCTTTCACCCACCGTCTCTCCTAAAAAAATGACAGCATACCTTTAAAAACCTCTTCCCCTTTGCACACACCTGTAAAAACCTGTACATACCTGTACACACCTTGGCTCAACTGTACACACCTTGGCATATCTCCTTACCTCATAGAGGGCTGCAGAGAGAGCCACGGCGGAGGTCAACGGAACAGTGTTCCCAGCAAAGGAGGGGGCGGACAGGTCAGAGGACGAGTCGGGGGACGAGCTGGACTGGGGTGACCGGGAGAATGGCACCGTGTTCGTGGTGCCGCGTGCACGAGAACTGGGGGGCAGCTGGGAGTACCTGAAGGACCCGGACGCCACCACGCTGGGCTCGGTCTCGGAGCTGGACGGGGACACCGCCACCCTGGCTTCCAGCTGCGACGACACCCTGAGCAGGGACCTGGAGAGGATTTCCCTGGGTTCACTGGGGAAGTGGACCTGGGACATCCACTCCATTATCCTGGATCTTTCCACTGCCAACTTCATCGACGCGGTGGCCATCAAGACAATGCGAAACGTGAGTGACCGGGTTTGGAGAGGTGAGCGGTGGAGGAAACGAGGGGAATATTTTAGGAGAGGACAGGAGAGAGAAGGTGGCAGATGGAAAGCAAACGGAACACCTATAAAGCCAGAGAATGTCTGGTGGTCTTTGGCACCTGGTTAACCGCTCTTTTGCCGATGGTCCGTTTCTTCATAGCTGCATATCTTTTTGTAGATATTCCGAGACTTTGGAGAGATTGATGTGGATGTTTACATGGCTGGCTGTCAGGGTGAGCACCTTTTCTGGATCCTCCAAATAGTGTGTGTGCCTGCTGTCCCTGCACGTGGGTCTGTGTCTGCTGTCTTTGTGTCTAATTGGGTCTGTCTCTGTGGATAGCCACTGTGGTAGAACAGCTGGAGTCTGGGAACTTCTTCACCGACTCGATCGCCAAGGACCGCCTCTTTACCACTGTTCACGACGCAGTGCTGTTCTGCCAGGACAAATGGGGTACATTCACCTCACCCAGCTCTGACTATGTACTGGTAAGCTATGCCTTGTCAATATAAACACAGATGTTGAAGACGAATCAATGATAAGGGCAGTGTTCTGGAGGAAAGAGACTTTGAAGGACGTAAATATGACATGATGATGATCTGATAAAAACAATGATCTGGCTACCTGAAAACTCTCATTGCAGGACATAACACACAGTACCAGCATGTGATTGGATGAAGAGGCTTTTCCCAGCTGGATTTTATTTGGACATTGGTTGGAGCTTATTTAAAATATGGAATAGTCAGTTATTTTAGGGGAAACTGAGCTGGTGCATGTCGGAGGTTCAGCGTGATTGGAGGAGAGACACGCATCTCTCGATGCGTCTGCTATTCTGCAGACAATAGGAAGCAGACAGCAGGAAGAGGCTGCCATGATTGTCTTCTCTAAGAGTGACACCACTAAGAGTCAGTCTCGCCACAACAGTCCACATTTGCTCTTATGTTGGACTGAATGTACAGAATGTTACCCGAAATTCATATTTTCTGATCCTTTGGACTCCGATATCACTGAATTGATTCCCTTTATGTGGCTGTCCTACCATCTGAGCCAGAACAGAATCTGGTCAGAAGCCCACTTTTTGTGGGTTTTCAGTTCCACCTCCACCTCAAACCCACACCTCTCCCTCATGGTTTCACCACTCGTCAAGCTTGAAGAGACTCTTGGCCCCAAAGGAGCCTGGATGCAAGGCTGGTGTGTGTGTGTGTGTGTGTGTGTGTGTGTGTGTGTGTGTGTGTGTGTGTGTGTGTCTTGGTGACAGAGACTTTGTATGAATTTTAAACTAGTGACTGTTTTGAAAAATATTGTTATATTCATATTTAAATAAATCAGAAATTATATCTTCAAATTTAAATAAAATGTCATTTTAAAAAGTTAGTTTTCAGTAAAGTAAACCTTGCACATGCATAACCATGGAATAAAATATTAAAAAGTTAAAACAACAGAATTTATAACCTTGTCATACATTGCTGTAGTAAGCTGGTCTCTCCCTGGGCCCAAGTAATAACATACCAGTCTTTACTGGTGCCAGTGTATTCCAGAGGCTTTCTGATGGGAAACGACTCTAATAACCATTGCCTGCCGTTGCTCAGAAGGCTTAATTAATTTAGATTAATTAAAAAAATTAAGCCGGCCTCAAAATAGATTCCCCCCAGGTTCAAGTCAGGCTTTAGTCCCCAGACTCAGCGTTGCACAGCTTAAAAATAATTTTCAGACAGACTGCATTCACACCATTAAAGGGAAAAATTTACGTTTATTGGCTTGTTTTTTAAACACGTCATGTTTCATACCATCTTTTAAATACACTGAATTTAGAATCGAAGAAAGTGAATTTGTGCATCTTCAAACCAACATAAATAACGTGAATAAATAAATAAATAAATACACAAACAAATACAAGGTGACAATATTAAAACACGCCTTTTGCCACTGAAACACGTAAATAAATAAACCAATAAATAATTAACCAATTCATTGCAATAAAGGTAACGGTCAAAAACATGCTTCACAGTTTGAGAGTCCGTGTAGCTGACAGACAACAGGGACAAGGACAGATATTGCATTTGGTTGAAATGACCACAGGAACAGAATTTCAGGCAAACCGTTGCCTCATTACTCACGTTGACAGTAATAAAGCAGATTCAATTAATCCTAATGCACCTTTGTCCCGTGCTCATTTTAATGTCTCAGAAAAGTGCACGCATGTATAATCAAGTTTTACAAAAGAGGCGTTAGTCTCTGGATGAAAAACAAGCGCGGAGAATAGAAAAAAATAGTGAAGATATCAACGGTAACATTCACTATTTACAGTTGCATAAACTCTTGTATCCCTGAAATACCCTCCATTTCTCCATGTCTGGGGCAACCACGTGGTAAGAGTAGTTAACCAGAACCAGAAGACCCAGGTGGGGTACTTGTGTCTGCTCTTACACGCCCCGATCCCCTCCGACTCACTTGAACCCTTTCACACCAACTCACCATTCCCTCTAGCTCACTAATCACACTAACTCACTAACCCACAGTTCCCAAACCCCTCACTCACTAATACCCCAACTCAAAGATCCATAGTTTACGAATTTCTCTATTATATTTACCCTTCACTTAGTCCAATCCCCCAGACTCAGTACTCCACCATTTTGCTGACAAATCCTTTGATTCAGTAAGATTATAATGCCGGAAGGCAGGCAATGAAAGCCAACATACCCTGTGTTGGGGGGAACAGGAAAGGTAAAGATACTCAGGTACAGGTACTGTTTGAGTGTATTGTGTTGAGTAGCCTATGTTTGAGTGTCCTCTGGGTAGCCTCACTGAAGTGTATCAAAACTATAAATGTTTTCCAGCTGTGACTTCTTAAACGCATCTTATAATGCGGCGGAGTAAATACACACACATTGTGAACCCCGGGAGTCTGTGGCAAAAAGGTCCCGCGACTTCAGTCCGTCTCCAGGTCACATGGAATGAGTACTGTAAAAAGAAAAATCTGCTGTACCTGTCGCTCAGTGCTGTGGTGGCTACTTTCCTCTTTTCTAGTTACCAAAGAGCATGCCCAAAACTGACTGACTCCTGTCACTGAGGAGTCCACTGACCACTGTGGGGGGGGGGGGGGGTGACGAATGGATCAAAAAAAGGGTGAGTTTCACTGACGAGGACTGACCCGGGTGCAGGCTCTGGCTCTTTGCCGATGTTGCTATAGGTGTTACAGTCCAGACAAGGAATAGTGACCTAACAACGCAATCCACAGGCCAGGCGAAAACACTGCGACAGTGGAGCTGTACTCCCTGTCCAGTACGGGGTAGGCACCGGTCTGGGGGCTGAGAGAGGCAGGGCTACAAGTCCTGATGAGCGCCGCCGTGCCGGTCCAGGACGGGCTCCGCGTCACGTGCTTCAGCGTCCTGTGTCTGTGACATTAGCCGCTGGTAGCGGGCCTGGCGCTGGTAGTCTGGGTCGACGTTGATCCAGTTGTTGGCGACCCACTTGGTCCCACGGGTGACCACACAGCCCCCATGCAGAGAGTACTCATCCAGCTCACCGACCCAGCCTGGGGGTAGGGGGGTGGGGGGCAAAGCACTGTTTGTGTAGGCTATGGTAATTCACAAAGACACCTGTACCCACAACAACGGCACCTGTACTCATCTGTACCCACAACAAAGACACCTGTACCCATCTGTACCACAACAACGGCACCTGTACTCATCTGTACCCAAAACAAGGGCACCTGTACCTGTGGCGACACCTGTACCCACAACAACACCACCTTACATGCAGGCGCATTAAACTGGCAGCTCACCATTGCCGTCGGAGAGGTAGTTGTACCAGAGGACGGCCGTGCCTTTGGTGGGCTTCACCCGCAGGTTGCCTTTGTCACAGTTCTTTCTCGTGTCCAGAAGGTCCACATCATTCTGGATCAGAGACTGAGGCAGGACAGACACCAAAGCAATGTGTTCGTGAGTGCGCAGGTGAGAGTAGCCCCCCCCCCCATTAATCCAATACCCCTGCAGCTGGAGCATTCCACCTGAAGAGCAGTGAGCGTCATTTGTATAAAAACACATCAGTGCTGAACGCATTACTGACATGTACACACACAAACACCTGTGCCAACCTTACACACACACACACACACACACACACACACACACACACAACCACAACCACACACACAAACACCTGAGCCAACATTACACACACACACGCACACACACACACACAACCACAACTACACACACAAACACCTGAGCCAACATTACACACACACGCACACACACACACACACACACACACACACTTTACCACTTCCTCATAAGTCCTGTTGTCAGCCACAGGGAACGCAGTCTCTCCTCCACCTTCCACAGTGTTCAGGTAGAACAGTACTGTGATGTACCTAGACCAGGGGTGTCACACAGTTAAGACACATGCAGGCAGAGTCTCTGATACTGAACACTGAGCCAGTCACAGCCCGTCGCACGTGCTCAGTGTCACACAGAAGAGCGGGAGACTTGCTCTCACCGACAGGAGGTCTCGAAGGGGCTGGAGGTGCTGGCCGCCAGCCGGGTATGGGTGCAGGCCGTCTCCGGGTACACAGGCCCACTGTCGTGGTGGGCGTGGTAGTGACCCCCCTCCTCATAGCGCACCACCTGCAGGGGCTCACTCAGTTTCACCAACTCGGAAGGCAGCCGGGTCAGGCGTGTCACCCTGGAGGGGGTGTTGACAACAATCAGGGCGGCCCAACCATTGCTCCACTCAGCAGCTCTCCTCAATCCCCCGTCGCACATCCCTCATCAATCCCCCGTCGCACATCCCTCATCAATCCCCCATCACACTAGACTTTGTGAGTTAGACTGAGCTGGAAGAGACGTGTAGGGCAACACTTTTAATCCTGGTCCTATTGGGTGGTGCAGAACTGGATGGGACATGAGGCTGGAAGGAGAAGCTGTTTGAGGATTCTGACCTCTTCTTAAGCACCTGCAGGACCTGGTGTGCCCCATCGCCCTGGTACAGCCAGGTGTGCCGGCTGTTTCGTACCAGCTGACTCCTCTTCACCCCGCGCTGCTGCAGGAACCGCTGGAACGCGTTCACGCTCAAATGCTTGAACTCCTCCAGGCTGAGGAGGCCTAAAGACACACAGATGCCTGTCAGGAAGGGGGGGTTCAGACACGCTAATCATGGGGGAGGGGTTCAGAAACACCAGCCAGTCGGGGGGAACAGTTCTGACACACTAATCATGGGGGAGGGGTTCAGACACGCCAGTCGGGGGGAATGGTTCTGACACACTAATTATGGGGGAGGGGTTCAGACATGCCAGTCAGCATGGGGGTGGGGTTCAGACGCCCCCGTCCCACATCTTCCCATCTTAGTCTTCTTAGGACCACCTGTCTCATTCCACTCCACAGACTACTAAAACCAGCGAACTCAAACTCTGACAACTCATAGGGCTCAGTCTGCACCCAGGTGAATGCCTTTTTCCACTGAATCACTCAGGAGGCTGCTACCAACACACTGTTGGCACTGTGTTACACTCTCGGTCTGTACTCTCACCGTTTCCATCTGGGTCAGCCCTGAGCCCAGCGTAGATCTCACGGATGTTCTCTGGGGTCAGCCAGATCCCGTCCCGCACACGAGAGTGGGTTAAAATCTGGAGAAAAGTAATTCAGAAAGTCTCAGCGCTGAGAGGCGGCCACGCTTCATCCGGACTCTGCGCCGAGAGGCGGCTGTGCTTTACTAAGCCCCTACATAATCTGACCTGTTCCACATCTCTTCTGCCGGGCCAAGTGTTCCACTGCCCCACCTTACACTGAATTCAATTTCCCCAGGAGTACCACACACTATCCTATACCACACACAAACTCCACGCACAAACATACCAGCATACTTTAAAAAGTAACTTGCATATCTTTTATATCATTTGATATTTTTTTAAAGCACACACATGCATGCTCAAGTACACACACTCCACCTCATCCTCTTATGTCTCCACACCTCCTGCAGCTGCAGCTGTCCATCCTGGTTGAGGTCAAGCAGGTTGAAAATTTCCTCAGGACTGAGGTCCAGCTGCTCGGTCAGCTCCTCCTGGCCCTCAGGTACCATCACCTGGCTGTCAGTCAGACCCTTCAGTTGGGCCAGCTGCACCACCACCCTGCACTCCTCCTCAGTCAAGAACCCCGGGATCTCTATGGAGACACACAAAGACACAGACACACACAAACATATGTGTAAGCACACACGTAGCACTTCGGCCACAGGCATTACCCGACAAATCCCCACGGATACATCCACAGAGCCACACACAGGAACACATTCACACAGACACACTAGAGTTAGTATAACTGCAGTTGATTTATTAAAAGCCCTTCTGACATTATAAACACATCTGATCGTTTGGTTTTGCTTCTGCCCTTTAATCTACAAGGCGATAGTTCAGCCCAGTTGTGCACTGACATGGTAGCCCCCTTCCAGCTATGCTCACTCACCACCTTTCTGCACCACACACCCAGTAAATGGTTTATGCACACCAGGGGTGAGCAATCACGGCACGAGGTTACATGAGTGACCCTACAACTCCTCACATGTTTTGCCTTGAAATACCACGTGAAGAGAATGAAGCAGAATCCAATGTAATGATCGCAAACAAACAAAATCGGGGTGGCCCTGGAGTATTGGACGCTCCACTCCGTGCATACACCCAGGAAGGACACTCGAGTTATTCCCTCACCGAATAAAAGAGGCTTCAAACTCAGGGTCCGCATCTCGTGGATTTTGTTCGGCTCCAGCGACACTTTCTGAACGTGTCCCACCTGCACACATTGCGGTTCTTCAATCAGAACATAATCATTTAAAATTGTAACACAAAGTGGGAATATATCCCGCCTTACCCGGATCCCCTCGATTCGTGGCAGGTACATCGTTCGATGGGCCCCCTTCACTGGTGACCGAGGAATTGGGTCGGGAAGCGGTTGTCGGTTGCTGCTAGCGCTTGTGGGCTCCACTATCGTGCCGGCTAGATCCCCCGGGCCGTTGTTGTAGTGCACGTACAGGAGCAATGCAATGACGTTGATGATGTAAACGTGGAAAAAGACCATGACCACCATGAAGTAGGAACGAGAACATACACTGCTTTTCTGCAGCGAAACCCGTTCTCTGGGCAGCGGGGGAAGAATCGGGGGACCGAGCCCCTCGTGCATGTTGTTCTGAGGTTCCATCATGGTTACCTAAGTATCTGACTAATATCTGAGCTAATATCGGATTATCGGACGGTACGCTAAGTCTCGAGCCTCCCCCGAGTTGTGGTTCTTAGTGTGAAACTGACCTAGCCTGCGACTTTAAAGATGGTTAGCTTCACCGCTAATTTGATTGAACAGTGCACATTACCTATCTCTGCTAGCTAAATTTAAAGTATGAATACATCGATGTATTACAGGAAATGATTAACTTACTATCTCACAGAGTCGCTTTTATATTTTGCAAACATCTCAACGCAGTGTTATTCTAGCTCATTTATAATAGCATAGTCAGACTTAAACATCGGCGGTTGGATGTACTTTCAGTTGACACAGAAAGCCCACACACACTGAAGCAGATTCTTGTTTACTTTTCGATTTTAAGCTGCCAGGACAATGAGTACATGAGGAAATCTAAGTGTCGGAGCGTCAATGAAATTCCCTCCGATGTAGGGCGATCCAAAAACCGAGTTGTCAAAATGTGTAATACAGTCAATTTATTCCTTCATTAAAATCACTGCGGCGTATGAACACAAACTGATAAGACGCCATCGCCCTGACAACTGCGGCACCTCACACCACAGACTGTTCTACAGGAAGGGTGTATAGATTACTTAAATTTATATTGAGTGTTTGTAATACTACCCCCTAGCGGTAATAACTCACTAGGTCTAGTAAATGTCGAGTGCTGTCATTTACAATTGTGTTTAAATTGGCGAACAGTTCCAACTTTGTAAAGCCCAAATGGTCCAGGGGTGCTGCTGAACTGCCGTGTGTTTTTGGTTCCAACCACGGACCTAAGCACCCGCATTAGCGAATTATTACCGTAAATTATTATTAAGGTTGATAGTTATTTATAGAGATCACTTCGGATGGTAGTCTTCCATGATTGATTACCCCTGGACTAATGGAGAGATTTTAAGAACATAGTAGCTTAAATCAACGTGCTCGATATTATGCTTGACTTCATTTGTGAAATTTACAAAAATTCTAATGAAACAATGCATCGAACCAAACTGTAAACTGCCGCGTCGTCTCTAAATGAACCAATGCATGCCTCTCACATCAATTGATTGTTAAATCATACCGTCGAACTTCATATTAATAATAATTGTTTTCCTAATGAAATGACCTAGTTCTGAATTATATAACTAATTATTCGTCTAATGGGCAACTGTTGTTTTAAACAAACCTTTATTTCCATTAAACGTGTTTATTGAAATTGAACCGTGACGTAATTGTCAAAAATGCACGCGAAGTTGTAAGTTATGTCGGTAGTGGTGCTGAAAGGAACGCTGGAAGTTTGTTAAAGGAAAAAAACAACTTTGTTTTGGTTATGAATGTCCTAAGTCACAACTACAGAAAGCAAGTTATTGCTTTTGCAATAAATAAATAAATAGCAATAATACATTTTAATCTTTGGCGTATTTTGGCTTGCACACCTTTCTTTTATTTTAGCTGTTTTGAGAAACTAATTAAGGTTGCATGAAAGGTAGTTTGGTTCCTTCGGTAGTCAGCAAGTTGTCAAATGTTAGATTCAGAGAGAGGTAGCTAGCCGATAAAGTTATAATCTAGGCAGTTGATATGCTTCTGTATAATTTCTAACAAGACAGACATTTATTTAATTATTGATTTGATTCGATGGTATTATTATAGCTCTCATTACAGTTTTATTCAATGCATGTTTTTTTTTTTTGAATTTTTGATATTTTCACCCCCTAAATGAACATAAAGGCAATAGAAGCAACGGAATGGACTTGAGTCTGACATGTATTCAGCAGATAAAACTTAAAGGTAAGCTGCTGCGACGGTGTACATGCACCTTACACCAACCATGAAGTTTCAGTCTCACTGTCGATGTAGGCTGCAGGTTTAACTCCATAATCCACTTATCTGTATCCGCTTCATGACCGTCTCGACGGAAGCTGCCCAACACCTCTCGCTCACTTTGTGTACCTTGCCGTTTGCATTTTCCATTTTTATTTCGGCTGTAATTAATTTCCGGACATTTAGGCCTAGTTGAAATGCAATAACTGCTTTGATATAAAACGGCGCATTTCTCATTAGGAATCACAAATGTTTGGAATATGTAAGTGGGTGTGTGTCGTAACAAAGGTGACAAGTTCACCACCTCAGCCCTCGCTACTCACCCTCCGGACCGCAAGGCCCGAAGTTGCCTAGTGGCATATGCATCTAGCAGATTTGGCCGTCTGCAGCTTCCTGCGCGTGCGTGCTTATGTTGCGGCATGCAGGATAAATCGTATACAATCTATGCCAAAAAATAATGATCTATCTCTTTTTACCACAAACACGTAGACCATGTATATATAACCGTCAACTAATTTTTTAAATGTGTTATAAATTATAAAGCATATATCGCAGTGTCTTAAATAATGGATATTTATCGGCAAAAATAGTTTACGACTGACATATATATATATATATATATTTTTTTTTAAAACTTAGTATATTTAAAATAACTTATTATTGTTTTTCTTCTTAAGCCTTTATGGATACAAACTGTCAAATGTACGCTGCCTAGTTTTAGTTGACTCTGCGGAGTAAATGAGTGAGGAGAGAACCTATTTATTTATTTTGTCTGTTTGTTTGTGTGTGTGTGTCTGTTGTGACATTTTACGTACTCCGAAGTACAACTCATTTGGTCTATTAAACAAATGGATCAAATTATCACAATATTTGATGTATTGATTGAGGGCTCACGATTTAGTGCAACGCACACCGGGGCCGAATCTCACAGTTGGCACGAAAGCCGTGCGATTGTTTCTGTAGAAAATTACTAGCTCACTGGAATAAGAAAATTAACATTAGCATCCTGGGACCCGCTAAGTATTAAAAATGAATATATGAATAAATTTACCATATATAATAGAAAGCCAATTATTCTAAGAGTAATGTAGCGAGACACCCCCGAGTAACTACCCTCTATCCCATTCCCAGGGTGTCACGGTGTCTGCGCTGTTTGGGCAGACGACCCCCCCGGCTCTGTTTTCTGGGATATTGCGACCGTTTGTTCAGGTGTCGGAGTCAGGGGATATAATAAATTACAGATCTATTCTCTGAATCTGACGTTTTGAAGCGGAATAACCTGGGTGTACCCCAAACACGATACATATAATTACGTATAGCACTGCTGAACAACGTGACGGAGATGTCCTAGCATATTGAACATATTTTTCTATGTCTTCTGGTTCTGCCTGGTCTGGACCGATGCTAACTTGTCGCAGTGGATATTAGCTCAGTTTTTACACTACCCGGGAGGTATCTCGCTACTTACTGTAGCCAGTTACCGGTAATTTCTCCGACGTAGTATCAAATTGGTAAGTAGATAATGTATATCTGTTTATTATTAATTGCCGCGCTGCAGTGTGTTACTCCTACTGATTTCAGCAATCGTTACAAGGAATCGGACAGCGGCTATTTGGTTATCTATCAATAATATTGTTAAAGTTTGACTAGCTGGTTACTAGGCTAACCAGCTACATGTTTCACAAATGTTGTAAAAAATAGGCAGACCGTAATCTTAGCAAAACTTTTTTGATCGTTAACCTTTTTTAATATATGAACGGAACTGATTTCAATTAGACATATCACAGTAATTAATATGCTTAATTCCTTATATTATGGCTAGAGTATGAATGTAAGATTCCTTCTGGCTACCAGGACAAAATATAGAGTTCCGCGGTCCTGCTAAGGTTCTCTTTCGTATATATAAAATATTGGAGTAGATTATTTGGAAAACACGGGTAGCACCGACGTTGGTTATAGATGGAGGCCGGTGTTGTCTCTGCAATTTGAAGGTGTCCTCTTTCATTTCTTCTTAACCGGCCAGATAGATACTTCACGATCGAACGCTAAGCCCTGTAGTGATGTCATTGGTTGACAATCAACAGTGTAGGTAGCAAGTAAATTTCCGTAATGTAAAATATGGGATATAGTAATTCGCATATGTGTGTGTGTGTGTGTGTGTGTGTGTATATATATATCTATCTCAATCTAAAAAAGTTCTATATGTTTTTATATTTAAACGGCACTGTAAAAAAATGGGAACCGTGGAGATTCAGGTCAGGTTGTGTTTGACAACTTCTGCGTAGCCCAGGAGTAACTCTGACCCACCCCCATTCGGCTGATCTTTGCTAGGTGGAAACGTAGCCTAATGTGCCGTGACCATTAAACAACAAAGCCTTTTCTGTCTCTGTTTTTCTCTGGCTGTGACTGACCTCGTTTCTTCTCCATTATTTAAGGTCCTGTGTAAATACGTTTATACACGGACTTCACGTAGGCCACATTCCGACTTGTATTTAGACCACATCACAATACTATTTGTAAAGAGTAATTTAAATGATTGGTATAACAAACATTTTTTAAAATAAAAAGTTTTTTCAACAATGAACTGCAACTCATTATACAAAATAGAATGGATGGTCACTGTAGGGGCTGTCCGTTCTGTTTCCTCCGTATTTATACCACTAGCAGGAGGGACGTTTGCTGCTGTGTGAAGGTCCAGAATTGATTACTGAGGGGTAATTGTTGCTGAGTCATCGGCATCGCACTGTAGGTCCTGGGCCTCTCTGGTGCTGGTGGGATGGACCGGATGAAGATCATCAAACGCCGCCTCTCCATGTCGCTGCGAGGAGCCCGGCCTGTGGAAAACCCACTGGACGAGCTGGCAGAACCGGCTCCATCTGAGGAGTCACCCCTGGCCTGCGACATGGGTGAGTGTTTAGTGACCCCCAACTGACCCCTTTTACAGCATCTACTCCACAAAAATCTAATGTCTCCAGTGGTACCAGTCACACCCACTGACTCCTATGTAATCTGCACCAGGATTTACTGAGCTGTAATCGTACTGACATTCTGGAAAATGGGCTCAGATTGGGTTTGAATTTTGCCCGGGTCTCTGCGTTTCCAGTGGTTTCCTCCAGGTTCTCAGATTCCGATGTTTATATGTGCGTGTGTTTTTATTGTGTGTATGTGTGCATGTGCGTGCGTGTGTGTGTGTTAGTGTGTGTGTCTGTGCATGTGCGTGTGTCTGTGTATGTGTGCATTTGTCTGTGTGTGTTTGTGCGGCGGTGTGCATGTTTGTAGGCGTGTGTGTGTCTGAAACAAGCTCAATAAATATGATACACCCACCCTGTATATAAGCCTTAATTTGTCTATCTGCCTTTTGTCTGTTTTTTATTGGTTTACCAGACCTGTGCCTTGACCTTGATTGGTGCACCCGCTATCCTTAAGTCTCTCAAACGGGCTTACAGATGCTTGGGTATTCGTTTGTCTGACGGTTCCTCTCTTCCTCCCCTCTCCTCTTCCTCCTCCTGCTCGCTCTCTCAGATCCCGTGGTGCGGCCTGCCCTCCACCCTGCTTCCCACAGTGCACCCTCTTTCCTCCGTCAATATGCGGGTCACCTGGGACGCACCGCCCTGCGCCGGGACCCCAGAGGTGTGCTGGAGAGGTCTCACCTAGCCCTGCACAGAACTGGATCACTCGGTGACGCCCTCTCTCTCTCTTTAAATTAAATTCAAAATAGTTAGCATTAATAGAGCTTATTTTCAGACCAAGGGAGATGCTGGAGGAGCAGTGCTCCAGGGTTGGTTTCCCTGTGTTGAGTTAATGTTGGGTTCCCTGTGTTGAATTAATGTTGGGTTCCCTGTGTTGAGTTATTGTTGAGTTTCCTGTGTTGAGTTATTGTTGAGTTTCCTGTGTTGAGTTAATGTTGGTTTCCCTGTGTTGAGTTAATGTTGGTTTCCCTGTGTTGAGTTAATGTTGGGTTCCCTGTGTAGAGTTAATGTTGGGTTCCCTGTATAGAGTTAATGTTGAGTTTCCTGTGTTAATGTTTGGTTCCCTGTGTAGAGTTAATGTTGGCTTCCCTGTGTTGAGTTAATGTTGGCTTCCCTGAGATCTGGGCCTTTTCTGATCCATCTGGATTTTGGTCTTCGTCATCGTTCACTGTCCCTGCCCAGACCTGGCAGAAAGATTCTGGGCTTTGCTTTGTTGTTTTATTCCACACTTATTTACGTGGATTTGTTAATGTGATGGGTTTTATCCCCTGTTTGTGTTTGTAGGGATCTGAAATATCGTCCAGTGCATATTTTGAATGACAGATTCTTCTTTATGGGGTTTCTTGAGGTGGTTCCGGTTGTCCCAGAGTTTGACCCCTGTGTTAGCGTTGGTTGTTGTGGCCTCTGTTTTTTCTTTTTCTCTGCATGTCTTTAGTCTTTGTCATTGCCTCTTCCACCCCATCCCGCCCCCTGTCTTTGTCCTCCAGTCTTTGTCTCAAATTCAAATTTAAATCTGCCGTATTGGCATGACTGTAAAAAACATATTATATACAGATATAATAAATAAAAAAAATTTTTAAAAAATGATAACAATAATAATGAATAATAAAGACGTGAGTGGTAATGAAAGTCACATTTAACAACAATAGTAGTAATTACAATATCAATATGGACGGATGTTGATGCCATGGTTACCCGTGGTCCCTGGTCTCACATGTGATATGGCGGGTCATGGAGATGTCGTTTCCCAGCAAGGTCCATACATTTCTCATGTTCTAATCTCCACCTCCGGTTTCACAGTGAACACCAAATTCAAATGTGCTTTATTAACACAACAGGACGTTTCCTGTGTTGCCAAAACATACACAGACAACAAAAGACAATAACACAAAAAAAAACAGCTTCAACAAATTAACAAGACCTTTAACACCAACACAGAAAATACAACTAATTTTATAAAGACATCTCTGACTCTTCATGAAGATAAAGTTTTGTATGCCAAAGCTTCAGTGTAAAACAGTGTTGTATCAGCCACAGAAAGGAACATTTACAACAGTTAAAAGTGAATGAAATTGCTTTCTGTCTGTATCTCTCTATCCTTTACCTGGTTGTAACACCACTGTTACTCTCTTTCATCAATGTGCCAAATATAATGTTTTGTCTTACAGTCTCTCGTTTCTCTTCTGTTATTCTTTTACTCTCAGAAAGTCCAGTTATTCTGGTCTCAAGGTGAAATGTCATTTGTGGTTTTGCATCGTCAGCTTCTCTGTGCTTGGGTGGGGAACACACCGATCTGCAGTGGCGCGTTGCTCAGTTTCTGTGCTCAGGGGTGGAACACACCGATCTGCAGTGGCGCGTTGCTCAGTTTCTGTGCTCAGGGGTGGAACACACCGATCTGCAGTGGCGCGTTGCTCAGTTTCTGTGCTCAGGGGTGGAACACACGTTTTCCACACCTGTCATAAGGGAGGGAAAAGGTCATACCCGAGGGAGAGTAGAGCCAGCTTTACGGCTTGTACCCGAGTGAGAGTAGATCCTGGACTGGATGCTTGTACCCGAGGGAGAGTAGATCCTGGATTGGATGCTTGTACCCGAGGGAGAG
>JAOYSI010033338.1:0-30334 GCA_025775065.1 Hiodon alosoides
TGTTACTGAGGATGCTTGCTGCGCTGTATGGGGGTTTCCTCTTGCCTGAACATCCATCAATTCATCTTCAAGTGAGTCACGGGGCAAGCCAAAAGTTGCAGCCAAGTTTGCAGAAAGTGAATGGATCTGATGAAATGTCCAGCAAATTGAAATTTCTCAAAATCTGAAAAACGAGAGATTAATTTTTCCTGCATTTGATTGAGAGTTGCAACAAATCTTTCTCTCTGTTGTGTGTCCAACACACACTCACTCACGTCATTCAGTCATGGGAAATGAGTTAAAACACCATCTTTGAGTTGTGTACAATCCTAGCTTCATTTTGAAACTCTCAATACAGCACAACAGGTCATAGAGTTGCAGGTTTAGCTTGTTTAGGTGAAATGTGTCTGCAAGAAAGGCAAGATTGGTTCTCCATTCCTTGTCTCTCAGGACTGGAAATCTCTCTCCCTCACCAATGTCATCAAGGAAGTAAACTATCTCTGGGAGTAAAGCCAGAAAGCGATTTAAGAACTTTCCCTGACTTAGCCATCTCACTTCGCTGTGCAGAACCAGGTCTCCGTAGGCACCATCCAATTCGTCCAACAATGCAACAAACCGGCGGTGCAGTAGAGGGCATGCTCAAATGAAGTTGACCGCCTTGACCACAGTGTCCATAACCTTCAAGAGGTATCCATCGCCTAACTTGCTGCACAGTGCTTGCTGGTGCACAGTACAGTGAAATGCCAACAATTCAGGGGACATTTTTCCGCATTTCAGCAACAAGACCCTTGTGCGTTCCCGTCGTTAAGGGTGCACCATCAGTAGTGATGGAGACGACGGAGGATGTTCATGTCTTTGCATGCTTCACTAAGTGCTCTATGAATGTCCTCGCCCCTTGTTCGTTCATGAAGTGATTTCAATGGCAATAAATCTTCCGTAACCTCAAACGTTCCCGAATTCCCACATCTCAACCAAACGCAAAGCTGAGCAACGTCTCCGATGTCTGTTGATTCATCTGCTGCCAAACTGAGTGCTGAAGCAGTGGCTAGCTTAGTTTTTAGTTGTTCAGTCAAGTTCTCAGACATTTCTGAAATTCGACGTGTAACTGTGTCATTACTGAGCTGTAAACTTTTTATCCTGCGGATTATCTCTCTCTTGTTGGTCAGATCATCAAATAGACATTGTGATTCCAGAAAACAGTTTTTAACTAGTTCGCCATCACTAAATGGTTTGCCATGAAATTTTGAACGTTGCTAATGGCACGGTCAGGGACACTTTTAAACTAGCTTGCATTATATTCAGTTTAGCAATCACATTTTTTTCAAGATTAGTTATCTTGAGAGCTCTGTCCTGAGATCCAGGCAGGTATTTCTTGTCAAATGTTGCATGGGTGGTATCGAAATGTCTTTTGACATTGTAGGTTTTGCATATGCCCAGTACTACAGAGCAACAGAAAGGCTGCCCATCTCGATCAGTGACAGCAAACTGGTTCTGCCATTCTTCCAGCACTCTCCTACCTTTGCTGCTGGTGCTTCGACTCCTCTTGTTTGCTGTTCCTTCGTAGGCATTTTCCTCAATTTGTTTCTCTCCCCTAATATCAAATTTGTCCGTTTTGATCCCTAATTTTACCGAACTAATGGCTGCTGATGACTGTTTAAATTCTGCCAAAGGGCGCGCTTGCATGTGCTCGTTAACTGCGTAATTGCGTGAGTTACGTGCTCACATAGTAGGTCTGCACACGTCTAAAAATAATATATGATCACCCAAATTGTTTTATATGACGAAAAAACATTTAATACATATATAATGATTTTTTAACTAATTAAAAAAATTAAAAGGTTAAAAACTGATTGTTTAAATGTGAGTGGCATATCGTGGGCCGCACTTCCATGCGTGACAGGCCGCAGGTTGAGAACCAATGCTCTAATGTGTCAAGGAAGCCACTGGCTTCTGTGGCTGCTTTGCAGGTGTAACCTAAATTAAACACGATTCTCGATTGCAGATGCAGGTCTGCTCAAAGGCATCTCAAAAAACATACTAGATACATCATGCGTAACTGAGTTTGCCAAGCACTACGGTATTGATGTTAAAACAGAAGAGATGCTGGTGACCAGAAACTTTCTTGCCCGGAAAAGAAAGGCTGGATGTCCTCCCAAAGACATGCTTGCTGTGCAGAACCTCCTGGATGATGATTCATTCAGGTTGCCCTCACAATTCCTGTGAGCAGCTGCTCCTGTGAAAGGTCCTTTGGTGCACTGCACCTGCTGCACTCCTGGCTGCGCAAGACAATGGGTCAGAAAAGGCTTGCAAGTCTTGCAGCCGTGTCCAGTGAAGAGGGTGAAGTGCTTGGGCCACTAAGCCACAATAGTGTCATTGACCGCTTTGCCACCTTTAAAAATAGGATGTGCACTTTGTGTTATTTGTTTGGGATCTTACTTTTTTAAAATCAGATTTTATTCCTAGTTATTTTTCAGTTTATTTTATTTTATGAAGCTCATTAATTGAATTTAGTTTTGCCCAGTTGTGGATGATACTGTTTTTAATTTTTATTAAATACATTTGGTTGTGAGACAAAATGTGGCTGAATCCCATCGGTTATTTTTGTTCACGACGTTCGTGGATGTGTGGGCACTGTAGGAGCCATTTCAATGTTTACATAAAGGTTTGGCCAGTAGGTGGCACCAGGGTGTTAGCATGTCAAATTGGGTGCTCATCTACTTATGTGGGGCAGGTGCAATCAGACACAGGTGTTGCCAGAGAGAAAGCCAACTAGTTTTTTACCGCCGCTGCCGTTGCCGTGGGCGTTCATTGGTATGTGTTTCGGAAAGCAGTTTTTGGAAATGGAATATTGTACCAATTATGGATTCTTGCCGTCTGTTGAAGACCATATGTCATGAGCAATCGTATCTCTCATAAGTGAGAATAAAGCAGTTAGCAAAAAAGTTAGACTCTTTTGCTGATTTGTTTCTAGACCCAACTAACGCGGCCACGGTAACGTTAAGCGAGCGCATCAATTACTTTAAACCCTCTGTGCAGCCCTCAGCTGTTTTAAGTTTAGGCTTAGCGGTTACAGGCACATCAGCCAGTTAATCTGGATAAATGGGGGACTGCACTCACTCAGGCTGAAGTTCCATTAATTGTGGGTGTATAACAGATAGCTCTCACCGTGACGTCTGTTCCTGTCCTATAGTTCAGATCACGACATTAAATATAGAGCAGCTGCTATTAGAAGGCTGAAGAATGGCTGACCATTAATAGATTGTGTTGGTGTGATTTCTGCGTCGTAGTTTTGCATGAACATCTGTTGAGACCTAACGCTGTAACAAAGGAAATCATGAGTTTAGACCTTAAGCAGAATGAGCTGTGATCATGTTGTTAATAAAAGTGGAAAGTGGGACATCTTTAATATTCCTTCTTCTCCTTTGAGCGATGTCTTCAGGGGTAAACTGCCTTGAATTTCTGTGGATGTGAAACAAAGTGTTATAGTTTAATACTCGCTTTAATTTATGGCCAAATTATTTCTTGGGTATTTTTTTCCCCCAATTTAAAATAGCATCTCACTAAATGGTTCATGTATAGTATCTTAGCTGTGTTAGAATAAAACTAAAAATAAAACTATAAAAATGTATCCCTGACTTACAGATGTCTCAGACACTAGCTTCTTAATTATTTAGTGCTTTTGCTATACACTTACCTAATTGGTGATGGTATCAACAGAACTGAGCTGTGGGGCTAATGTGAGGGGTCTACTTTTGATAACTCTGATTCTGTAGCCCCTCAGTGGTTCCCTACCTGTTCTTTTAACTGATAGTATTTTCAGCACTATTAGTTAGTCAGGGGAATAGCAATGTCGGCTTTTGATTTTCCTGAGCAAAAATTCTTAGTGATTATGAGAGTGATGAGTGATTGGGGGGTACAGCGGACAAATCTGAGCGTGCAGGAGTACTGGCAATAAACAGCTCACAAAGAGACCTGGGAGAGGGAACAGGAAGTCACCAAGAAGCAATTGTGTCTCATTCTCCATATGTTCCCTCCCTCCCCCTACCTGTGATCATTGTGAGTTGTCATAGCATGTACAATCAGGCAATACAGAGCACATCGAAACCTGCCATCACTGCGTTTCATTAAAACAAAAAGGTCCTTTTTTGTTTGTTGATAAGACATGACCAACATATGTCCATCTAGGAGATATAATTTCATTCTTTCAGAACCAAATTACTGCCTCTTGGGTTGTGAGGTTTATCTTGCTCTCAAAATAACTGATTTTGAGAGTACACAGTTTTGATTAGACACAGTAAAATGTTGCCCCATTAATTGCCTTGTGCGCAAAACAAAGAGGAAAGCGAATGTGTCCAACATTTAAATGGCAATGTTATGAACGTGCATATATGTAAATGTGGTACTGGGTGTCTAGTGGCGGTACAGCATTTCAGCTTAGTGTTTTTATTCTGGTTTCAAATGTTGGTCTGTCCTGGAGATTTTCCATCACAACACCATGTCTCTGGACAAGCTGGTGGGGAGATCCTTATCAAATACGCTGGTATTTTGTCAACATTTAAGTGTTATGTTATATTCTATATACATTTATATATCTCTTCATGATCATCTACTCTTAACTTTTTTTTTTTTTTAAGGCTTATTGAAACTCAGTGTAACCCTCAACTGCTTGTGTCTGTTATTAGGAAATTCCACAGCACTCTTCCAGTAGCCTTATGTATAAATGGCACTGCTGTAGAAACATATAAAAACAGTTATTACCAACATGTTGCCGCCAAGAGCCCACCGATACTACTGGGTAAGGATAAGACTGGTGCATCACCCAAAGGTGCTTGAGAGTCATGTGACTCTCCCCCGAGTGACAAAGAGAATGCCAGTCTAGAGAACCAGGAGGAGAAACAGAAGCGGAGAGCAGGGGCGATTGTATCTGTAACTACAGAACTGCGGGTTTTGTAGGTAAGCTCTCAGCATTTCAGATGACAGCCAATGCAGTGGTGGTAAGCAAGCCACAGAGAGGTGCTTGTTGGTGCACTTCTCGAGATGGTGGAATTATTTACACAGTGAAGACAACCGCCCAAAAAAAAAAGGTTTACCCAGTATGAATGGACATTGGCTGTGTTTGAAACAGGAGGCAGTTGCCTTGCTGCCTAGCTGCTGTAATAGACAGGTGCCTCAGAAGGCATAACTTTCGAGTGAAAGCATCTTCTAAGAACATTGGTTTCTAACAGCCTTTAAGGGCAGCACTGACGGCAATGTGTGACGTCAGCACGTTTAGTTTAGTTAGTTTTCAGTCTAGCCGCACAGATTCATGGGTAATAGGCATTGATTATACACAGCTAATAAGCGTTATTATCTTATTTTATTTTTTTGCGTTCCCTACATTCCTGATAATCCCTCGGCTAAACAAAGATGCCCTAACTTTCTGAAAGCTATGCAGGCATTTGGTTTCTGATTAAATCAATCAGATTTAGATGGTGTGAATTGATAGTTTTTTCCGTTGGTAAAAAAGAAGAAGAATGGCTCTCCTTTTAATTCTCTTTTTTAATTTAATTAAATTGAATTTAATTCTCCTAGAATTCTGGAACCCTGAAGAAACCAAGCACTGACGGGATGGCTGGCTGAGCTGTCCTGCCCTCGCTTGTCTCCAAAGTAAATCAAAGTGCTCCCTCTGCAGGCTGCGGGACGTGGTGCAGAAGCCCTGGGAGCTGCATTTAGTTGAACCACTCCGGAGGCAGGAGTGGTTATTGCGGGATTTTTGAGCAAGTGGATCTGAGACGGTAGTGTGGCCCAAGTCCTGCAGGTGGCGTTGGTAGTGGGATAGTTCTGTCTGGGAGGCACTGACTTTCTCTTGCATGCACGTGCTGCTGGGTATGCTGGACGCCAGAATTAAGTAGGAAATGTCCGTCGGAAACGTGAATGCAGCGAGTGCTCCCATTGGCTCCTGATTCTAACAGATGACACTGGTCGCAGCCCCTCTATCTTAGAGAAGTTAGTTTAACCCGAAGTTTAAACGGAATGGCTGGGTTTTTTGCGCCTCTTTTATATACATTTATTGAACTAAATCTCTAACAGTGTACCTGTCTTTAATAATGGGGTTACCTTACTTAGAGTAAAATAGTACTACCGGAAAACCGACCATGAATCAGAACACGACACCGCTTTCGATTTTTAACACCAAAATTCTATACTGATTTTTCACCAGTAAGCGGCGTATGAAGGCTGTTAGAAAAATACTCCAGTACTGGGCTTGGATTTTGCTTTTTGCCCTTAACCTTGTTTCCGCTAGACCTTCATTAATACGTCAATACTATTGTAACGTAAGTTAAACAGTTTCTTTATCGTTTCAGAAAATTTTGTAAATTGGCAACTTTTCTGCACGTGCAATTTTTATATGTAAGCAAACAATTGGTTTTAAAGGTGCACCTCGCTGCAACAAATGAAATATCTGTTTAGGATTATATGTCATTAATGAGTTATATTTACAGTAAGGGTGCAAAGATAGGAATTAGGCCAGAGAATGGATTTATTTATTTATTTTTTAAATTCTAGAACCCCACTCCACCCTATGAATTGATCTACTGTAGGCCCCACAAACTTAAATAAAAATCAAACAAACTAGTTTGAGAATTTCTGTCGCACATCATATCTCTTTTTGTCCACGAAACGAGTGCTGAGGGTGAATCTTACAGACGTATGGCTGTCCTGTATGAGTCTGTGAGTGCGTGTCTGAGAGGCATTTTACAGTCCGGGAAGAGGCACATCAGAAAATAAAAAAGTGTTCGCTGTGTACAACGAGCCAACGGAATCCCAGAACCTCGACGAGGGAAAATGCCCGATGATCACCAAGCGCTATAAATTCCATGACCTTGTTAGTTAGTCCTTTCACTTCCTTACTGTCATGACTTAATTTCTCAGGATTTTTCATTTACTGCTGCGCCGACAGCTGAGTGGTCTTTGCCAGTGTAATGTTGGCAGGCTTTTTGCTTTTTCATCAGCTGGTGTCAGATATGTTTTGTGCTTAGTGGGCTGACATGCCTTTCAAGACGATTTAACTTGATTGGTTTTTTACTATTTTCTCCTAATGTTCTAAAGGGGCTTTTTTGTATTCTTTATATGAGCGACACCCCGAATTTGTACATATACATACATGCTCAATAGAGAGTGGTTTCCCTGGCGACTTGCCCCACACATTTGTTTCACACACTTAGTGCCATGTGAGCCTGCCAGGAGGGAGGCAGTCTCGTCTGCACCTGCCTGTTGTAGTGAGTCCTGACATCACTCAGTATAAGGGCTTGGGCTGAACCCTTAGTCTGAACAAGTGCAACGTGGCTGACTGCTGGCTCAATCTGTGCTGATTACCGGAGATTGTTATCACACTTTCTACGTTCCCTAATTCTTTGGGTTTGTTTTTCATTGCCTCATCCTGTTTTAGATTACACTGCATTGTTATTGTCTTAAGTATTGAATGTCTGTGATGCTGCTCTTAAATTGTTTAATGCCAGTGGGTTTAATCCCAATATGTGCAAACAGGCATTCAAAGTGATAGTGATGGTAGGCTGAGTGCTGCACTCTGACTCTGCTCGTCCATTACCCCACATCAGAAGAAGATTAGAAGCTAATCCTGTGCGATGAGGGCAAGAAGGCCTTCCACCTGTTCTGCCTGAGCCCCACGCTATTCTCCATTCCCCAGGGCATGTGGCTATGTCCTGCCTGAGCTACGTTGCACTAAGGGAAAGTAGGCCTTGAGCCCAAGAGAGTCTTACACTGAATCGTCCAGAATCAATGGTCCACTTCAGGGGGCATCGTAGTTTTTTCTGTTATTTCTGTGATATACAATGATAGAGTGTGGTTTTAGGCCCAAAACTATAGGACATTGTAGCTTGGTCTCTACATTGCACTTTTGATCCTTTATATAGGTTACACTCTTTGTTCTCTGGAACAGTGTCTGATAAATAAAATGTTAATGCTAAGTAATGTAATTTTTGTAAGTTTCTGGTCTTAGTTATTGGACAGGAAATGGGTTATGAGTATTTGTGTTGCAGAAACTATGGCGAGAATTGGGAGGACGGAGGTGTTGAAGAGGAGGTGGAGGAGGAAAGTGAGGAGAGGTAGATGATGAAGATGGCTCCAGGACACTGAAGCCAGGATGCTGGTTGTAAGTGTTTGCCTGTGCCATTGTCATTGTTATTGTCATTGCTATTGTCATTGTCCCTTCTTTTGTAAGTTATTGCCAATCCCATACTTAAATCATGTTTTGGCGGCGCTCTGCTTCGACCTAGAAAGATCCCCCACAGATGAGTTAAAAATAGATACAATCTGTTGGAACATTAATAGATAAATGAAAACCGAAATAAAAACAAGCCTTAGGTAAGAAGATCTGTCTTCAACTGTGATTGGTTGAGCCAGTTGCTGCTTTTCTACTTCAAAGAGTTCTCTCCTTGGTCCCATGGACCCTTCCTTTGGATAGCTCTAAGAGTTCAATGTCATGGAATGCTAGAGCCCTCTGGCGCCATGGAAGGGAATGCATGCTGGGTCACCGATGCTGAGCAACGACTTGCTCTGAAGCAGGAGTACAAAATCCATTTATGTTGTACAGACAAATCTATTCAAATGAAAGCATTTCCAGAAAAAATAACATATGAAAGAAAGTGCCTGGCATTCCCTGGTTAAGACTGCTTGCGTGGAGTTGAATATATCCTGTGTGTAAAACTGAAGCTAATCAGCTCAAGTTCATGGCTTTTAGGAACGATATTCAGATCATCGCTGACATTGACCCAAGCAGTATCCATTTCCATAGTAGTCTCTCAAAAGTTGCTACCGTTTTGGTGCTGCTTTTGGCTGCTCTGATGTCTGAAATGACAGCTGTATCAGTTGAATCATTAACTGAACTGGTCTTTTCCCATTTGTCTGGGTGTTTAAGGGGGCACTAATGTAATGAAAGGGGGTTCTATGAGAGAAGAACCAGACTGAAGTCCTTGTTAGGAGCTGGCAGGCAGTCTGACAAATGGGCCATGGCTACTCTATATCCTGGCTGTAATGTGCCAAGGAAAGACCCGCCCACTTTCCATCCAAATGGCCAACAATGCTTGAGAGGGAGAGCCCTATTCATAGGGGTGATGTAATGCCCTGTGCATTATCATGCATGGGAATCCCATGCATGATTGCCTGATAGTGGCTCACCATTTACAGCCTTTACAGTCACTCTGTCTTTACAGTCACTGGGTCTTTACAGCCACTCTGTCTTTATAGCCACTGGGCCTTTACAGTCACTGGGCCTTTACAGTCACTATGTCTTTACAGTTACTGGGCCTTTGCAGTCACTTTGTCTTTATAGCCACTGGGCCTTTACAGTCACTCGGCCTTATGAGTTAAATTTTATTTTGTTGGTTGAGGCTCAAAAAACAGGTGAGGCCAGTCTGTGTTCAACACACCCTTTACTTGCAAACTTCATTCTTTAATTTCACATAATAGTGCTTTATTCATGATCTTATTATGGACTGTGTGCAATATTTAACAATTTTTTTATGTATTACTATAGATATAGGTAAAAGACTATTTTTATGTGCAGTAACTTACAATGACCATGTTGTTGAAGGTAGGTCTCTGAACCCCTCCCCACTACAGACTTATTAATTATTCAACAGGTGCACATGTTGCCCCAGGCAGGACAACCCCCCAACACCCCCAAGGATCAGTCTGTTTGACATGCCAGGCATCTTCATTAGAAGCCCTGTCGCGCTCTGTCTCCTGATGACCAGCTGACCCGGGACGGCTGCAGTGGAGTCAGGCCAGCGAGGGGCCCGCTCGTAAGGCGACAGACTTCCAGCTACGGTCCTGCTCCCCCCGCTGGGGCCAAATGGCATCTCAAAAGCCCTGAGCGGGCAGAGACATGGAGAGGGAGCAGTGTTACAGTGTTTGGACCCTGAGCGACCCAACCTGCAATGAATGACTGCCTTGCTTTAGAAATGCTGAGGAAACACTGCTCAAAAATTGCAGATAGTAGATAGTAGCATTGCTAGAGAGATGCCAGTCAGGCTGCCCTGCCCAGCTGTGGGAGCAGGGGTGAGCCTGTCTGTGTAATATGTACTGTGCTATGAGAAAAGTGTAGCCATGGAAAAGAAGTGAGCCCATAGTCATCTAAACTTTGCCATAGAAGTGAACTGAAAAGAGAACATTGTCTGCCTGTGTTTTAAAAAGTGGGACAAACGCCGTCATTCTGAGCTGACTGCTGTGCAAAAGTTACACAGTCTTGCAGTTGTGGTCTCAAATAAACACCTTTACTTGTCTGCAAGCCTTTCCTACAAATTGATATTTTCATCTTGAAATTCCTATTTACTCATCAATGAAATTAACTTAAATATATGATTACCACAAAATGTATATTAGTAATCTATCTGTATGTTTGCTAAAACATAGAGATCTCTTTTGAACTAATTACACAGGATAGATGTCATTGCCTTAATCTTTATTGACTTGGTAAAGAGAGGTCATTAAAAGGAGCTAGCTTGCGGTCACTGCATCTGTGAGCAGGAGAGCGACAGCGAGGGGGAAGTGAACAGGTGCAGGGGGAAACCACATGGCCGGCAGGAGCAGGAGAGGGGGTGCACATCTGGTCAGCGCTATGCTGGAAGCAGAAGGGAAAATGGGGCCAACCTGTGACATTCTAGCCTGCAAAAGCTCCAGATATGAGGACATTCCCTTTTTGAGTGTTCGTTAAAATTCTATCCTTATGTAAAAAATTTCCAAATCTTACTACTCAAGACTTATTTGCAACATGTTTATTACTGGTGAAATTTGGTTTGCTATTGTAATGACTGAAATGGAAATTTAAGCTTGGAACTTTAGCCATTTGTTTACTTTGTATTTGAACGGGGGGTTTTAATTTCAGAAAGGGTTAACTGCTCTGTGGAAACATTTTTCAGCTGTGAGATGAACTTGTGGTTCTCTATTTTGAAACCGAATCACCGGCGTCCAGGCTCCAGCTGAGATTGGTCCCTTGAGAGGGTGTGACAATGTTTTTTTATGTAATGTAAATTATTCTTATTATTATTTCTGTTATATATTCACCAAGTCTTCATCGGCCCAAAGATTTTTCCTTATAACAAGGTAATGACATGAAATAAAATTTATCTTTTTTCTTTATAAAATTCATTTTTTTTCATTTCAAATGGACAAAAATATCACTATATGTGTGTAGGATGTGTATGTACTTCTTGCTACAGCAAGCACCGTGGGAAGAGTTTGATTAGTTAGATTTGCACTGAAACCCCCAAAGTTCAAACAATCCTCCTCCCTCGCTGTGAAGTAATTGGATGGACACGTTGAAGCAATCTCACCTCAGTGGCCGCTATTAAAGTGATAGAAATATTCACTTCACGTTATTGGCTGACGTACCACAGGGATATTTTGGGATATGCCCATTTGGTTTTTTCACTGCTTTTAACATTTTCTAAATTGCTATATTTTAAATATAGGTCGCTGAACATACATTTATATATAATTTTTGCTGTCTGCATCTGGTTTTTTAACCAGTAGGTGTTGCCCTTGTTTCACTGTAATGTTGGTAATGCAGTGAAGCGTCCTGAGTATACCTTTGAACAAAACTACACCAATACAGACACTTCTGCAGGATATTTACCTCAGCCCATCCCCTAGTAAGGACATGGCGGCAGAAAGGAAACAATCTGAATGCTGTGTAAACCAGACATATCAGTTGGTCTGGGGCTTCTTTTGCAGTTAATAGATCCGAGTTATGCGAGTTTACAGATGTGTGAATGCTCTACAGAGGGTGTCTCGGTTTTGTCCAAAGGGCAGCTTGTCGGTCCTGAGCTGTACTGTAGCATGTTTTAGAAGACCCCGTTTGGTAGCATATTAATCTCCCTTTCAGTCTTTCCACTCCGGTGTAATAGTCTAATATGCCACGTTGGGTCTCTCCTTTGCCATATTTTACATGATGGTTTCGAAAAAATTTTAAGGGACTGTTGCTAATTTGAGTGGATATAGAAACATTTACAATGAAAATGAAATCTGCTGACAGTCAGTCCACAATTTAGACGGGTTCCCACACTGTAAATTCTTGCTCTCCTTGTTCACTGGGCCCCATAGCCTGTGACCGTTCAGCTACTCAGGGTGTGGTGAAATGGACAGGTGGAGGCTCTGTTGTAATCCCAAATAAAGATGATGTATTTAAATGTTCAACTTTGTCTTAGTGTACTTTTTAACTATCAATGTCAGTTGTCGGTTGTAATTTTTATTTGGACAGATTTGGACAGAAGAATTACAAAGCAACAGGAATTTCTTCACTTCCCATTTTAATATAAATGAGAAATTTCTTCTTTTTTGTATTTGCTTTAATCAAATTTCAAAATTAAATGATTTAAAACAATGTAGTGATGACTGAGTTGGTAAAAGATTAACCCGTTTAGACAAATACTACTTGTGAATTTCAGTAGTTTGTGATATCTTGGATAACATTCAGGTGTAGTGTTACTCTGGTTTGCTTTCTTTTGAAGTGCTGGCCACATAATGCTCCTTAATTTACATCTCCAAACTGTTCAGTATGCGTGAGATAGCAGATGGGAGCTAGCAAGTAGGTTGTGTAGTTCCCATTTCATTGTAACAATGTGATGGCTTAGATCTTAATTTTTCTAGACCACAGGCAGGGGCAAAGGGGCAGGTCCTTTCTTCTCAATTTACTAACCGATTTACACTTGTAAACACCTGGTGAGATGATAATAATTGTAATTACAGCAACATCATTTTTTTGCATAGCGCTGATCATTTTAGAAATCCCAATAAACGAAATTCTGATGAATATTAATAAACAGCAGAAAATGATATGGATTAACAAATTCAAAATAATACATAATATAGCCTAAAACAATGTTCTAATACAGTGCCCGCTATACGTATTCACACCTGCGTTAAATCGAACCGGAGACGAGACACCATTCAACAAAAAGAAAAGGATTGTGGTACATCTACTTTTCACTCTGATAAACTAAAAGCTCCAATAGAACAGTCAAAACAACGTAGAAAAGAGCTACACAGCTTGTTATACACAGAAGTATGTTAAATGGTAGAAAACACCAAACTGTTAGCACCGCTGAACAGGGGTATGAATACACATGAAGGTAGTAGTAGTAACAGTTCCTCTTTGGATCTTTCTGTGGAGCCCCCCCTGTGGGAGCAGGTGCTAAGAACCAGGTTTTCTAAAGCTACACGTAGTTCTGCCCAGTTTAGGAGATACCATGGTTTCCAATTCCATCTAAGTTAACACATAAACTCATCAATTAATACAAAGTACAAGGATCATGTGTCACCAATGTAGTGCATTTCAAATGAAATGCAACCAGTTAAGTGGTCACATCTTCCCAGGTTATGAACATAATGAACTGACAGCCAGTAAGCCTAGGGAAAATACACACCTGAGACCCCAGATTGGGGTCAGTTGCCGCATGTCTGAGACCCCAGATTGGGGCTGTTGCCGCATGTCTGCAGCAGATGGGACCTTTATTTTATTACTGCTAACTGCTGGTTGATGAGTATAGCATGGTACGACCGCCACACATTCACCACCTGGAAACTACTCACCCGTTCCTATTGCTTGACTATGACTTATTGAAGGAGCACGTAAATGCATAGTTAAAAGACAAACCCATCATCTTGCCAGGTGTAATGAAACACTTAGTTGTATTGGGGCTCCAGTAAAGCATTCATTTAACCTCCGAATATAAAAACGCATCTTGGAGTAGACTTCCGTTCTGTCCTGTCTTTATTTATTGTTTGTCCTGTCAAATTCCACTATGTTGCACTGTGTATTATTCGTGTCAGATAGTTGCGTGGTGAAATGGTTAAGGCCCAAATAAAGCTATTAATAAAGGTTGCCACTTCAAGTCCCTGGACTGCTATTTTATTGTTGATCAAGGTACTAATGCACAGCTGTATGGATAAAATACAGCACTGCACGCTATGGGTCACACTGGATCTGCTAATAAAGTTGGTGATGATAATAAAATTATATTAAGCACATTTCTGGAGGAATTAACCCTGGTAGAAAAGGCAATAATGTACCATTGCTACATACTGCGTCAGGCAACCCTTTCACTCTGTCTCTCATCATTGTGAGATGTAACTCCCATAAGCACTCAGGTTGCCATCTCTTGGAGGGGGGTTTGACATTCAAAACACTCCACAAGCATGGAAGTCATCGTCAAACGTCTTTCCTGTTCAGGCCCCCAGCAGACTCTCTCAGACTATCTCAGTGCACCTTCCCATGTAAGCATTACTTGGGTTGTAGATTTTTGAACCCACAGGCGCACTGATGCTGTGATCCTCTGACTTCTATTACTTGCGATATGCCTGTGTCCATCAATCTATTCCACCGATAAATCTTGACCTTGCCCTTATCTCAGCCTACCGGACCATCTTTAATCATGGCCTTGCTCTACTTAATCCTATTTTCTAAAACACAAACACAGCAGAAACTTGCTCAATCCCAAACATCTTCCAGACAATTCATGGCTTTTGCTTAAAAAGGCCCTGTGAACCAGGCTGTGACTGTGTGGTAACAGGTTGTTAAAAACTGGATTAAAGATGGAGATGGCCTGTTCCCAAGGGGTAACCCCCGCCTCCTTTAAAAACAGGACCCTTTGTGGTGGACCACATCCTGAAAGCTTCTGTTCTGTTTCTGTCTGGAAAAGAGGATCGCTGTTCTGCAGCACACACTATAAACTCTCCAATACTCTTCCCATCTAATTTGTACACAAGCCATCACCATGTTCCGAACAGAGGAAAATCTACACCAGGGCAGAAACTACCCAGCAATGTTAACCTTGACAGGTGCCTTTATCAGAGTGATACGCTAGTCTTGAACAAACTCCTGACAAAGGTATCAGTAGGGAGGCTATGACACTTTTTCTAAATGATACATATGCTTAAAGCAAACATTAGCTAAACTATGGACTGGCCATTCCCAAACTGTGGATTGTTTGATTAAAGGATTGTTTGATTTAAATGTAAAAAAACCCCTGTATTTATGTATTTATGCATTTTATTTTTAAAATTTTTTAAATGTGTAATTTTTTTACTATATCTATATGTGCTAAAAAAATATACATCCATATATCTATAACTATATGTGCAAAAAAAAAGGCAAGTCAAGGAACTTTTGTACTTTCATTAAACCAGGTGAGTTCAGCTTTTTCTCTGTGATTTTCTGCATTATACCGTTCATAGCATGCATGTAAATAATAATGCTGTATTCTGTTTATTATTTTAAAGTGATATTAAACAAGTTGCAGGGATCATAATAACATTTTTCTGATAATTAAAATGGGGTCGTGTGGGGGAGAAATAAGTTTGGAAGACAGATAGACAGATCTATCCCTCCAAAACATTATGATGTATTATGATAAAATACATAACAACCATGTGTTCATACCTGGCTCAGACTCAAAACTGAAGCTGACATAATTTTTTAACTGACTAAAGGAATCATGTCACTATATATATTTTAGCCTTATGTGTTTGGATAAGCAATTAGCAATTTTGCCTCTAGACATAACATGCAATAAACCTGAGGTCCAAAAGCCCCCTTTCTTTTCTGTGCTTTCGCTGTTTCATCATCATGAGCTAAACAAGTCTTAACCAATCGGTTCTAGAGCTGCAGAAAGAAGAAAGTGTCAAGGTCAGGTTAAACTACATTTAAAAAAAACTGCAGGAGATGATGGAGACCACGCGCCTTTGCAGTACTAATCGCACACCAAGAGCACTGTGTCCGTAAATCTTTCTCTCAGTCGCCTGGAGCTTTACTTCCAAAGACTGGAAAACCTGCCAGCAGGACTCCCAACCTAAAAATGGAAATACCCTCTGGAGCACTTTGGTTCCGTATCATCAGAAAAAAGTGGCAGGGTGGTGGGTCCATATTAAACCTAAGGGCTGATGCCAGACTGTGGAGGGAGAATTGCATCCGTGGGCCAATATGCCACGACAGATGGATCTGGGGCTGAATGGAAGGGAACCAGCTGTAGAAATGCAAACATCAGGTGTCCAATTTCCATGTTAAAATTTTACAATTACATGGGGATGCAGCCAAGATCAGCCTTTTGTGTACAGGTGAAAGTGTACAGATGCAGCGTGTTCTTGTAAACTGCAATTAATCATTTTCTTAATCCAGGTGTTTGTCTTGTGGCAAATTCCTCCAAGGAGGATACTTGTTCCCATTGTTCTCTTAATTGGATTGGTTTGACTCTACAGAAGTTGATGATATAACTAAATGCACAAGCCCTTGAGGACAAAACTTAATGAGCGCCGGCCTATAATTTAGTAAATTTCTCCAGGACCGCCTTGGGACTCGTCTCCGTCTCGCCGGCGCCCCCTCCTGGAAGCCTCAGGTTGTGGGGAACAGCTGTCTGTCGCCATTTGCTGAGGAGAGGTGAGGAAAGTGAGCTCTCCCCCGTCTTCCACGACAGCTGTGCACGCTAAGAGTGGGGCTGGGCTCTGAGGGATGGCACTGTCAGGAATCCCAAACCTCCCCTGCCACCTCCACCTGTCCGTCTCTCACTGCCCGCTTCCCCTGCCCACTCTGCACAGCGTTCGCACGGAGACCTGCCTCCAAAGAGCATGCGCAACTCTTCTGCTGAAGTTGTGTAGAATATACTCTTAGCTGAAAGGGCATGCATTGCTTAGTTGTACCCATTCGCGCAGCTGGATATTTGCTGAAGCCATTCAGATTAAGTATATCCTCAGAGGTCAACTGGCGGTGAACTTCCTTGTGCTGCCCCACTGACCTTCTGGTCACACGTCCAACATCTTAACCAGCTGATCACTGGCAACAAAAGATCAGGACCCTTTAAAGGCTTACTTTTTTTGTCTGTTTATAACAGACTCCCTCTGAATACTTACTTAAGTTGTAAGACATTCATGTATCAAATACTGTTTGGCAAAAAATAATAATAATAATAAATGAAAGAAAGGAACAGGTTCTGCCACACGTGCACCACGACCCTTGAACCACAACTGAGCCATGTCCTAGAACCGGGGTCCGAGGGGGCAGGGAAACAAATATTGACTGATTCTAATTCACATACCATTTCCCAACCTTGTCCCTAATCTAGCCCAGTGCCCAGATGAGGTTACCAAACCACAAGTGTATTTCACTCTGAGGTTCCCAGGGCATTAACCCTTACACGGCCACTCCTCTTTTCATCTCCAGTTGACTAAGTTAGAGATGATGGGGGAGGCAGAGGACAGGGGCTTGTAAAGTAGAAACGGCAGCAGATTTCTGTTGACCACGGAATTCCTATCACCCTACTCATGTAAACTCTAACAATCTTTTAATGCTAGAAGTTAAAAAAAACAATTAGGTAATAAGTCAAATCTATAGAAAGACACACTTTACTGGTGGCCAACGGGTAGAAATATATCAATAGATAAAGGAGTGTGATGCATATCATTTCTGAACCACTATCCAGAAAAGACCTCAGATCTGTTAATGTGTCAGATTTGCATGTGAATCTCTGTTTCGGATTCCGCTCAATAAAGACCTCAGATCTGTTAATGTGTCAGATCTGCATGTGAATCTCTGATTCTGATTCCTCTCAATCATGAATGCAGATCTGTGCCTCCTTTGCCAACAAAGAAAAATATATAACACCTTGACTAGAAGTCTAGGCAAGCAACCCCTCCTGTTTCCTTTGAAGTCAAGACCAGTTTCACGGCACTCCCTTCAAAAGAGCAAAGGAGAATGGGGGCGGGGGGGCTAGCTGAAACTAATTACAATACAGAAGCCCCATGTTAACAGGAATGAATCAAAATGATTCTTTCTTTATGGTTCATGCTTTAATATGGAAATCAGGGTGGAAACGAGTCATTTAAATGTGATTATTCACTGCTAAAATGCGGGTACATAATATCTAAATGCATTCCGCTAGTCCAGTCTAGAGAGTTTTACTGACAAAAAGAAAACACCAGATTGTTAATATAGACTATCACGGGAATCAAACTAGCGGGTTAATGAAAACGCAAACAACAGTGTTTTAATAAAAGCACAGTAAAGAAAAAGTAACAGTTTATTTTTTATAGCATTCAAAATAAAAGTGTGCAAATACAAACATTCAAAACACCAGGGTTAAAAAAAGCACTCAAATGACAACAAAAACTGCTTTTTTATGGACCAGAACTGTATCTCCTTTACTACTGTGTATTCAATGATTCTAAATCACATATAAAGGAACCTGAATACATGAATTTTAAAAAGGGAAAAACAAGTGGAAAAATAAAGATTTAAACAGATATGGTTTAAAAGTTGTCAGATTTCTCTGATTACTTTATAATACCATGACGAAAATGACCGTTTTAATTTAGCTTTGAAAACCTTGAAAGTCGAGTCAGAAACAAGACCGGCAGAATGTTTGGTGACCATGCAGAGTCTTGGACTCCAGAGTGGGGCGTTCGGGCACCTGATTAAACTGATATACAGAAATACACCCAGGGCGGCATTGAGTGCCCCCACCATGCCCCCCCACCCCCCGCACCCGCGGGGGGTGGGGGCACTCAATGCCGCCCTGGGTGTATTTCTGTGCATGTTTCCCAGAACACACTCCACATGCCAGCTGGCCTGGGAATGCCTGGGAATAGCCCCAGGGGCGGGTTGGAATCTGATGCTGAGGAAAGAGAGGTCTGGTCCGTCTTGCTCAGCACACTGCATGTGTGCCCTTCAACACAGACACCTTGAGAGAGGAGAGAAGGTTCCACGACAACACAACCCCCATCAAACCTCTTCAGTTTCTTTAAATACAACAGAAAAACAGACAGCTTCCAGATAGCTTTGTGTGCTGGAAGCTGTCACCTCTCCCTATTCATGACAAATGTGTATCTGACTGTTAATGACTGTATCTGATCCGTTAATCTGCTTGCCAGCCATTCATTTTATTTTTCTTCTTCTTTGTTGAACATCGGTGGACGTGCCTACATACGCAGACATATGAAATAGAGAACTTTTGTTTTTTTTCAAATAATGGTTGCAATTGAGGCCAATTACCATGATATTGTCTTGACCTTTGCACACCTGTGAGGGTAAAATAATAGTACTAATTGCTATGGATTGGGGTCACATCTCATATACATCTCACTAACCCATGCCTTTTTGGTGTTTTGTTTTATTCTCATGTTTCAGCCGTACGGCATGGCTAGAAGCAGCCCTTACCCAAGGATATAAAAGTGACTCCAAAATAGAAGGAGAAGGAAAATACTGAAGAAACCGCTTGGTGGGGTGTTCAAATGTCGATGTACTAATATTAAGGGCCATGAGGCGGCTTGCTGGAGGCCAATGTATGACGTGGAGAGAAGATTTTACTGTATTATTCACAGTGCTTTTTGGGGAAACTGCTTTTTGCTTTTAGCTGGTCCTTCGTTGTGAAAAAGGCTGCCCAAAGGAAATTGGTTGTAACAAAAAAAAGAAAAAAAGTAATTTTCTCAATAAGTTAGAATCCCAAGTGCTGCAACGAATGTATACATTTTTATCATGTGAGGCATGGTGGTGTCGGGGAGAACTCTTGCACTATTTTCACAGCAGACCTCTTCGTGGAAACTATGAATCATGGCTTTGTAGGATTTGATTGCCATTCACAATCTCAAACTGAAAACAGGCTGAAATGTCTAATTTTACCACCACACTGTTGATGATTTAGCAGTCTCACAAAAAGAAGGCAATGAGACCAAAGTAAAAGCCCTTGCCTTTCTCAGGAAAACAGCAAGTGTGATGTTTAGCTAGTGTGAGGTGGAAGAGAGTGGAAAATAAAAGGCTTCACACCGGTAGACACTGGGAGGATTGATAAGGAAGAGGGAGTGAAAGAGGAAAGTAAGGAATGCAGATCGCTGGAGATGTTGAGGAGGAGCCTGAGTCTGCGAAGAGACGGTGGAGAGACGCAGGGAGATAAAACCCAAGATAGGGTTATCACAAAGAAAATGGCGGTGATAACGGATCTCTGCGTACACATATCTGTCATCGGAGAACCAGTAGGCAGGAGGCCTCGCACGGCGGATGCTTCTGACTGAGTAGGATAAGCGGGGCCAGGGTCAGAGTGACCTGGTTGTGGTTGAGGGGTGGTGTGATCCACTGAACAAGGGAACGCTGGAGTGTGGGGGGTATTTGCAGAACGAGGGGATAGAAGCTGTGGAAGGCGTCAATACTGAGGAAGAGCAGGAGGGAGAGAGCAGACTGTTCCTTTAAGTCCTCTTCACCAGATCACCCTACTCTGGACTTGGGCCATATAGAGCATGTCACCAGAGAAAGCTGCATCTCTCTCTAACCCTAGGGGAGCTGACAGATGCGACTCGACTACCCCCCTCCCCACTTCCCCCCAGTACCCTATAATGCTAAAGACACGCACCAGCGACAGGGCACCCGTCTTAGTCCGCTCCCTCATCTACTTTCGGGGGGGGTTAATGGGTTAATGTGAGGAGCACCCACCAATGTCCACATGCCAAAAGAACTGACAAATCACTCCCCCTACACACCTTGGACAATGGGATGAAGTGGGCTCTTTGTGCACTGTGTGCAGCCCAGAGCCAGCCCCTGGCGGCGTTGGTTTTGCTCCAACACTCAACAGAGCCAGACAGACACTTGTGATTAAACACGGTCTGACCGCTTGCTTGTTTCCCAATAGGTCACAGTCTGAAGGATGTCAGGATGAACAGTGCCTACCAGTGCCTGTTTTAAGATAAAAGAACAACCAAAAGAAAAGTTATTGAAGCCAAATACCATAATCCAAAAAGAAATAAAAGAGGAAAGAGGCTCTGTTAATGTACAATGACAAGCAGGTCCCAAAATGACCTCATGGCATTTATTTTACAGTGGCAAACTTGAAACAGTAATTAGCTGATATCTTAAAACATCTCAGTGCGTTTACTTAATCTCAACACCCTTTTTAAAAACTCCCATAATGACTTTTATAAAGGCAGAGCTCTCCAAGTCCTGCTCTGCCACTTCATGATGTTTAGCACTAGCAGTCAGTGTGACAGCTGAAGGGGGTTTTGACAGGGAAACCAACAAGACGCCCCCCTTCGTCTTAATCCAACCCCATTTCCTGCTTGACAGATGTGATAACGTGAAACAACAGGCCTGCTCTGGCGCCAGCCACTTTTATTACTCACTGGCCAGGCTGGTAATCTCTTTTGGGTCTGAGGGTACAGGGAAGGCAGGGCTCTCTGCCCACTGCACCGACTGCCTCTCTGTTCGGGGCAACCGCTGACTTGGGGCTCGGTATGGAAGTTTACAGTCAATGCTCTCGAGCGCGGGTGGTATTCCTCCATTGACGCAAAGCATGACTATATCTGATCGGCGTTGCGTACTAGTACTCTAATAGGCCCAGTTGCATAAAATTACTTTTACAAAAATATTGTCTTTAGTCTACGGTTAAACCTAACATTTTGTCTAAACTTGAATAAGACATAAAATCATACGTGTTGCATAACAGATCTCTTGTATTACCTACATTGTCAAATCCGACATTAATTATGTTGATTATAATAATAAGTATTCAGCTCATAAAAATCTCCCCAATCTGACACAGCATATTTGTCAAAATTTACTTGTATTACCGGTTGGAAAAGGTCAGAAAATATACCGTAATGAGTGGCTAGCTAGTTACAGTGTGCAACCTAACTCGCAACCATCACCGTAAAATTTTTTAACCATAATTTTAAATAAAGGCTTTTTACTTAACTCTCTCTACTCGTGATGCTATGCGTCAACGGATACAGAGACTGCTAGCCAAATAAGAAGGACTGAGGATCTTTTTTAGTTACCTAGGCGTACTACACACGTTTGTAAACATAGAAATATAAGTTTAAAGTTAGGTTGCAGATGTAAACATTTTGTTTTTAATTTGATTCAGTTTTACATTAAATTTATTAATACATTTAATTATATTATGTGAAATAGCTGATGAGGATACTGGGCTACGTCACATCGCGTATAAGACCCCGAATATCATTTACCTTGATCTATGTCTGGACTCTAGTCATACAGTTATAATCAACCGAGGGCCATGCTCAACAAATTAATTTCAGAGTTTGCTTGTTTTGAAGGGACTGCTGAGGAAGGCAAGCCTGCAAAATCCTGCCACAAACGCACAGCTCAAGACAACGCGAAACTTCCAGATCCAACTCAGCGACCTCTGCCAGATAGCAAAGACAGTCCACCTAAGGGGGGAGAGGAACATCTTCTGGCAGTGAGGGAGACAGGCACTTGAGACTCTTGGCATTTGGGGACTCTTTAGAGGGGAAAAACATCCTCCTCCAGGACTATGTTTGTGGAAGCCAGGTCAGAGAGAGAGAGAGAGAGAGAGAGAGAGAGAGAGAGAGAGAGAGCGAGAGCGGAGGTTAAACATTTTTCCACTCCTCAAGAAAGCACAAAGCCCCCGAGCAGCGTTTTATTATTATTTTTAAATGATGAAGAACCCGAGACCCGCCGCTTATTTATTTATATTGAGCATTTTGGATTTATAGAAATTAAATACATTTCAAATTGATAGTGTGTGGAATTTGTAGAATATAATGTGATGTAAAATTGAGAAGATTTGTCTAAAAATCAAACTCTCCCTGTAAAATCCAGGGTCCAGGGTCCAGGGGCGAAAGCAGGTTCCTTCCTATGTGCTAGAGTAGGTGGAAGGACACTATTTGCTGGTATTTGACCTTCATTCTGAACCTCCAGGACCATCCCTGGCTCCCACCTATCAACATAGAATCACCATTTTTATTTCGGTGCCATTGAGGTTGCCAGAGACCCCCCCACCCTCAGCAGTACATTAATGCACAGCATTATACTCCAGCCCTTCGGTCAGACACTTTAGAGAGGAGAAGGCACGTTTCATTCATTTTGTTTGATCACATTACATTACCCATAAATCCATCCTCCTATGTGTGTCTCTAATGGTTTCTTTTCCTTCTTGATAATAAAAGCTCACACAGGCCCTTCAGCTTTTTAGAAAGAGCAAATGGCACTCTCTTGACTGCAGAACACAGAGGCAATAGGATTATAGATATCCTGTTTGTTTACAATTCTGTAGCAAAAAACAGGTCAGTGGAGGGGATTTGTCGGTGGGCATCCTAGCCTTATTTAGGACACCCGCATCCCTGTGTATTTCAGAAAGACACTTCTAGAATAGCAGTTTAAAAGTTCCATTCAACCAATACTATATAAAGACACCACCTGCTTTACATCCAAGTGTTTCCACTGTTGTTCAGTTAAAAACAATAACCCTGATTGCACTATTGTACAGAAATAGAGGAAAACAATACTCCACACTTTCCCCTGCATCCTAAATGCTGCTTTTTTTTGGGGAGACTGCTTCCCACTTGTTACTAAAAATAAACATTGTTTCTCACAGGCCACCTATGCAGAAATACTCAGACTTTGCTGTCACACCTACGTATCATTTTACCACCACAGCGTGTCAAAGCCCAGAGACAGTGGCAATGCAAGCAGTGGTGTGGAGAGGGACGTGTCTCGCCTTCAATTGTACTGGACCTCTCGTGTAGGATGTGTGGCCTGTGATGTGGAAAAGAAACAGGCGGCTTGAAGGCGACTAGGATTGCAGGAGATTCCTCCTCACCGTACCTATGTGATTTTTAGAGATGAGCCAAGATTACATTAGCAAAAAACATGATTGCAAATTGCGACCCTAAACAAACGAATGAGGTGGAAACGATTGGATATAAACTGCAAATTTTCATTTTGTGAAACAACTAAGGTATCTAAATATTCTGATCTTGAATTAGCCATAGTGTTCATTTAATCTTTATGATTTTTATATATTTTAAGTAAAATAGGACAGCATGGTGGTTCAGCGATTAGGTGACATGGTCCTTGCTTAAACTCAAGCTTGGGTTACCATCTGTGTGTTTGGAACTTCTCCCCATGTTTGTGCACTTGGGTCTCCTCCCACTGTATTCTGCATCTGTTTTTAGCCTTCTTAAGGAAATTTATATACAGGAGGACTGACCCTGGGGTCTCCCAAGCGATGGTGACCTGAGAGAAATCAACAGAGCAACTGAGCAAGCAGTATGGTCCCAGGAACCCACCATTAAAGCCAATCACTGGCAATCCTAAATGCATAATTCAATGCACACTTCCATTCCCTGTAGTAGAGAAGGGAAAGGGTCCTATCTCTTTGATGAGAACAAGTAAAGAAAATAAAAAGGGGAATGAATGCAAAAATCAGAGGAGCTGTGCTCTGCCGAGGGAGCTGAAACCCAGCCTCCAGGGACTGCCTCTCCTCTGAAAAAGCAAGAACCACAAACCCTGGCATTTACATATTAATGCTGGAATCAGAGAGCAAACACATACCCACTTTTACCTACTGTTTAGCAGAATAGATTATCAGAAATGCACTTTAAGTATGGCTCTGAGTCAAAGATAACTGATCTCTGCACACATTCTTTTATCTCTTTCAATTTCAGCATCTTTTCTCTGACGGAGATTAGGATCGGTGATTAAACACAAGATGGTTTATAGCTTCAACGTAAAAACAGAAATTCAGCAAGCCATCTGAGCTGACAGTCCAGAGGTGAAGTGTGAGATCTTGTCCACGTGTGCCTGATTAAGCAAAGGAAACAAAAGTGCTGGAAAACTGCTATCTTTGTCAGAATGAGCTGTGTCTTTCCTCCGCTCCGCTTTTCCCGGTTACTCAGCAGTTCTCCTGAGCCGGGGTGTGGTGGTGCCGGTGAAGCCACATCCTGCACCAATGCCCTGGATCTGATACCTGGGAGAGTGGGTTGAGTCCCCTACTCTCCATCCCCAGGCTCATCCTCCATCTTACAGGTCCTTACTGCGCCATACCCGTTCGGATAAAGGCTGCCACACAAAACCAGTAATGCGCTGCAGATGTGAAGGTGAGGCTGTCTTCCTGGTTGAGCAGCCTTCAGAGTCAGCAGGCGGAAGCCTGGTGAGGGAACCCCATAATGGGTCTGGGGCTCTTGTTTCCATGCGGCGATCCAGAGACCGTACTGTTCTCTGATCCTCGTGGTACTGATGGAGCTGTGTGGAGAAAGGCCTGTATACGGGCCTCGTGCAGACCTTCGAGGGAGCACCCGAATGCCGGCGTTCCTGTCCATGCAAGTGAAGTTATCGTCACTGACAAACATAATCCTAGTCCCACAGGCCTTTGATATCATAGGCTTTGGCGTTGAAGCTTTTCTTTTCTTGTCTACAGGACCATGAAAAATGACCAGAAGAACGCTTGTGAACTGCTGACCAAAGATGTCCAGACGGGTGGGACAGCTGGGGGTGGGAAGGCCATTATATCTACAATATAAGCTTACATACTTAGTGGGCAGTATTGGGGGGGGGGTGTCTCTCACATACATTTTGCTCTTTTACTATGGCTCTTCAGTGGGTAGTGTTAGCAGAAACATCCCTTAGTGGTTTTTGTATTTAACTTTGTATCATTTTGTGCCTCAGGAGCGGGTTCGCAGATGAAGAGCCATGGTGTCACGTGCCAACATCTCGACCACCATGGACCCACTCTTATTACACTCCCCTCCAGTCCATCTGCCACCTTCTGACAGGGAGGCTCTTGCCCCAGCATTCCACACATATTTCCTCCCTGCCTATGGGGTGCCAAATGTGACATAAATCACACTTATTTTGAAATGCACTTTTTGCTCATATATTAATAAATACGGATTCTTATCACACAAATATTTAAAAATACAATGTCTGTCAGCATTTACATATCAAACTTAAATGTTAAATAAAAGCAAGTTGAAAGTTATAAATATATTTTTTTAATGCATTTATTAAATGGGTCCTAACTCTGATATCTGAAGTAAAGAAAATAAAAAGGGGAACAAATGCAAAAATCTGACACATTTGACACACATATTATTATTTATTAATTAACGCGGTTCATTCACTTTCTCGGGGTCATATCATACACCGTCATTGGCCAACGTTTGTAGGATTACATTTTGGTCAGTTGATAAAACCGTTGTGCTTCTGTTGGAAGACAAGCCCACTGGAACGAAAGTCTAATCGCTCTTAGCTTCTAGACAGTCAGTTTATTAGTTAGTTCTGTTGATTTTGGGGGTGACAGCTGATTGACAGTGGTGTCTATTAGAGGCAATTTTCCCGAAAAGTTGTCCTGGAAGTGTCACTTCGATTCTTAATTTTAGATGCCTCCTAAATTTTTTGCGATCAAATTGTGTCCCATCAGAAATTGTAAACAGCACACATTTTATTTCACGAGGAGTAGTTTCACATTTGGCACCTCGTACTTGCCGCAGGGTCACTCATACATTTGATATACATGAATGGAAGGTATGAATTTGGAAAATTAGACACATTTCCAGTTTTCCAAATGCAGTTTGTAAATGAAAAGCTGCCAGCCACTGACTGTCCTGAAACCTGGCGGGATTACTCGTTATGTCAGACTGTCATTACTAAAAAAGTAATGAGACTGTCTTAAACTATTATATTTCACACACAGTTATAAACCATGGTCATTTCTCTGTAAAGAGCCATACATTCAAAGCCAAATTTTAAAAGTTAAAGCAGCCAGTCAAATAAAGTGCATTATTACAAATGCTAATTCTTCTGCATATTCTCTATATTTTAATAATTAACTCCATCCGTCCTAGGGGGACCAAGGAAAATATAATAACAGTTGATGTTCCAAGAAAATAAGGTTCCACAGTCCTCCCCGTTGTCCTGCTCAAAAAGAACAGGCTGAACCGTTTGAGACACCTTAATTTCCTTTATGAACTCCTTCCTGCAAACAGCGTGAGCTAACAGCTAACAAACTGTCTGGCCAAGTCAGGGGCGAGGAGAAAACTAAGAGAGGTCGGCACTTTTAACTGCCATACCGGTCTCATCGTGCCGGCAAAGGTGACGCCAGTCGGTTAAAGCTCTCGGGGGTGCGCTTAGCCGGGTACCACGGTAACAAGTCCAGCACTGTGAGAGGGACTAACGAGTTGCATATGGAACCAGCTGGGGCCTTTACAGCCTGGCCAGTGTGTCTCACCTCACTAATGGGCCCTGAGCGGACACAACCGCCATGGGACGTCCTGTTTATGGGATCTGTGTTTTGCCATAAACAGCCCCAAAGGCAGAAACAGAGTACTAGTAATCAGTGTAACAAGGCAGTTTGTTCTCAGCATTTTCACGTAGGGAAGAGAGAGAGGCTTTTTCCCCCAAAGGGCTTGACTGCAAAAGGTTTCCATTTCCAATTATCCACTAACATGAGGGAACACTGAACTGTCCGTAACGTCAAATGTATCCACATAGCCTCAGTCGAGTAACTAAGCTCCTGAAGTTTGAATAATTTTAAAGTCCTAATCTTTAGCTCCAAAGGGCTGGCTCAGGCAAAAATCCTGAGCCCACAGTTAAGGAGGCTGAACAACAAGTCGCTTTATTTGAACTGACATGACAAATAGGGCACAGATAGCATCTGCAAATGAATGTAATTTCTCCAGGCACTGTGTCAGTGGATTGTGAGGGAGAGTAATACTTTCCCCATCCCTTTTGGCCAGAGGTGCATGACAAGGTGCCCTGTGTGGTTAAGCTCCATAATGAAAGTGTGAGTAAGTGTTGGGGAGGGATAGACCCAGTGTTGTTTGGCCGTTAAGAGTGCAACCATCGGGTGTTCCTCTCCCAACTGGAATTAACCCTCAACACAAAGCCGTCTCTGTGCCCCATCCATAGTCTAGTCCAAAGTTCCTATCTTGAGGTTTTAGACAAGATAATTTTATGTACTTTTTTTTGTAATTGTATGTTTTATGTTTTATGTTATGTTAACATTCACATTTGTAGCGACTGCCTACAAAGGTGGAAGAAGCAAAGGCACCTAATATGAAAAGAATTAGGGGAGGCAGCCAAAATTGGGGACAATCTGGTTCCGGATTGGGATACAGGCTAGCGATGGGTGGAATTATAGTGGAGATGAGAAAAAATTCTGTCCCTCTTGCCCAAAATTGCAGATTTGTGATTTCTGATGCATTCCGGTAATATTTCACTCTTTGGAATGGAAAGAAAGTGGGGAGAAGATCCTTTCTTTATGCATAAAGCCAACATTGATACACAGCGCTGAGCTAATTTTGTTGACTTTAACCAAAAAAATTATGTTGTCAATGAAATAAAAATGGACGATAATGCCTATTAAGAAGAAACTCTTTTACGACATTGCTCCATACCAACAAATCTAGCCATTATCAGTGGCTGAAAATGTATTATACTATACGTGCTCCCAAACACGATCAAAGCAACCAGTGAAGAATGATAAAGAAAACGTTCCTCCAAAGAAACCAAAGTCTCAGTGCCACTGGAAATCAGAGCGAGGGAGTGAAAGATAAAAACTGCTGGCTTGTCGGAAGTGAGAGCCTATGGGGTAAGCCTTTGATATTGAAGCGTGAGATGAGGAATTTAAGGAAGGGCAGCAGTGTGACAGCTCCATATCACACTAAACTGGATCATCACTGAAGCACCTTGCTTCTCGAAAACTCCCTGTGGTTGGGTGGGCCTGACGTGGTGTCAATCAAACGTCCCGCAGTGACGAGCAGGGCCTCAACGCAAGATAGACAAGGAATTGCAATCATTTATGTCACTGAAACAGAAAACAGAAAACCGGGGGGAAAAAAAACAGGATAGCAAGACAGCAGGCTGTGGAGGGGTGGGTGACTATTAGTTTTGCTGTTTGCTGCTACTCCTTGCTTTTATGACTTTATGAGGCAATGAATCCGGCATCATTCTGTGCCCCCCCCTCAATCTTCAGTCGACCCCCCTCCCCCTCTCTAGAGGGGCTTTGTTATCTGAGCGTGGCAGAGGGAGCTGCCTAGCAACTGAATAAAAATGGCTGCTTGAAAGGGGCAAAATCTCATACATCTGACCTACATAATCCACAGCCTTTGATTGCTCAGTCTGTTTAAGTGATGATGGGAGTGATGCAAGTTTGTCAATCTCCTTGGATGTTTGCTCGCCAGCAACTGAGATAATTTCTCCAGTAAGACATTCTTTTTCAGCGAGAGTGTCGAAAGCTGCAGATCAAACCTTCAGTGTAAGAATTGGTAAGAATGTGAAAGAGTTAATGCATTCACTGAAATTGAAATAAATGTATTCATAAAACCTAACAATACAGGTGAAAAAATTGGCAAAAATTATTACATTGTACTGTTGCTACTTCAAATACAGCTGAATGACTGAACAATAAAATTTGACTATATGGCACTTAATTGACAGATATGACTAATTGCATTACACTTTGTCCATTTCACATAATATCTATCGACCGATCTGATGTTACATTCCAAAGGTTAAGTTTTCTCAAATGACGGGCCAGTTCAGTTTCAGTATATTTCCAATTTTAGTAAAATCACTATAAGTCAGCCAGAACTGATAACTCTGTAATTTGAGCCTACTGCCTGTCCGCCATGTAGTTATTAAAACAAAGCTGAGAATATGTAAATTCTCATTTATAATAATTCGCAATGAGCCATGCTATATCTCACGCCAGGGTAACCAGGCATTACCAAAACATATTTTTAAATTCCATGTATGGACTTGTGTATGTATAAGTGCCCTCCATGTGTGGAGCTGATAATACACATTTTACCATAGCCCTGTATGTGTTTGAATAGACTGTAACTGTCATGTCTCTGTTCTTATAGTATGGATTCTAATTTGTGTGTTTTTATTTATTTATTTCAAATTAGAGATGGAGACAGTCTTTTCTTTTACGCAGGGAATATGCAATAGTTGCGACGTCATGTTAGAGACAGTGTGAGGGCAGAGGATAGTGTGTGATGAAGAAATGGAATTCCGAGTAAATTTCTTTTATGTACCCCACTCCTATACATTAATATATGTATAAATATTGATGAACAAATATTAATATATATTTAAGCATATAATGTTCTGGAGCTAGAGCAGTGATGCATATAGCATGTAGCAACATGCTACACTAAACGAGCAGTTAAAAGTTCAAGATCCTGGTGATCAAAAAATAAGTCTTTTGGACCATTAAATTTTGACCATTTGACCATTTTGAATTTCATGAAAAACCTTTGAAAATATGTCTGATTGACACCAGCCCTAACTAAACTGAGAAGGGAACATTCTTGGATCCAATGATGGTTAAATGGCCAGCCAAGAACAATGAGCATTGTGTGGATACAATTTTTAAATAAGGCTTTCAGTCCAACTTCATCCAAATACATTTGCATACTGATGGAGATAAATACTTTTGACATACAGTGGCAAGAAAAAGTATTTGAACCTTTTGGAATTCATGGTTTTCTGAATAAATTTGTCATAAAATGTGATCTGATCTTCATCTAAGTCAAGGGTATTGACAAATATAAT